>QVIE01001982.1:0-39505 GCA_013387415.1 Panellus pusillus
CAGCTCCTTGATTCCCTCTTGAATATGGATGAAGGGCAATGATATTTAGTCCATTACTACATCTGGATCTATGTCAAAGTTGCTGTCGCCGAACGCAGCTGCCTTCGGGCATGTTCGTGGAAGGCGAGCCATTGCCAGCCCATTTCGGGGCTCACGAATCCGACGCGATATTGATTCAGCCCGAAGTTCTACGCTTCATATTGAAGCATTGAATCATCACGAGCAGTAGAAAACGCACCTTCAGTGCCTCCGCAAGATTCGCGTCCCCTTCGTCAATGCAATAGCGGGTATTCCCCGCTCAGACAGATCTCGAGCCTGTTCTCCCATAAGCGCGACGAGAGGCTGACGACGACGATATTCTTGCGCGTTGATTCCCCGTCGTCGTCTGGGGACCAGTAGTAGAGAAGAGGCCACAGAAAGCAAGTGTTTGCCCCTCCTGTGGGCACATCCAAGACGGTATTGATTCCTCGCACCATGTTCTTGCCGGCGCGTTCTTGGTGCGGACGAGGCTTTGAAACATTCCAGAGAGCACACAGAAGTCTGTTGGCGCGCTCCACGCGCGCTGGGTCCAGGTCGAGCACAGGCTCGAACGGCATGGGGTAGCAAGAGGAGAGAGGTCGCTCGACAGGGCACGTGCACTGTTCCGTGTTTTGCACGGGAACGGGGGCACTTCTTAAAAAACTGAGAACATAGCGTTTCTCGCGTTATCTGTCCGCACACGGCTATATATTTTTTTCTCGATATTCTAATTTTTTGGAGTTGACTCTCCTCGCAAATTTGAAGTCAGGCCATTTGATGAGCCTTGGCCGATCCCTGCCAAAATGGCGTGATTATCTTCCAGTCGCTCCGCAGCGTGACATGGCCGATGCGGTGCTACTGGTTTACGAGACTACCATCGACTTGCGCGCGTCAGCGACCGGCGAGTGTCAGCTGACCGCGTTTCTTGCTAACAGAGTACTGCATCCTGCTACGCCCGACTTTCGATCCAACCGATGGAGAGACCGACACCAAGCCGAGGCCAATACCAAACTCCCGCCAGGCATGGTATTGGCCCCGACGGCAAACCGTGCAAGGCGTGCTCCAGTGGCGCCGCATTTCGGAATTGGAAACCTCCAGGCTACAGGGCAGCAGCTGCTAGCGCCGCAATGGGTGCCGCGGCAAGTACGAGTGCCGAAAAGAAGTCGTCGCTATCGCCATGTCCACCAGACAAAAACAGCTTGGCCGTGCCACTTGGACGTTTTTGCATACAACGGCCGCGTACTACCCCGAGCGCCCCACCCCAACGCAACGCGCCAATATGCTTGCCCTGATACACGCGCTACCAGTCTTATATCCATGTTCACACTGTGCCGAGGACTTCGGGGAAAGTGTGGCGAGGAACAAGCCCGACGTGAGTGGACGTGCTGGGTTGACGAAGTGGTTTTGTGAGCGGCATAATGAGGTCAATGAAAAGCTGGGGAAGGAGCCGTTTGATTGTGCGAAAACGGGCGAGAGGTGGAAGGAGGGACCACCAGATGGCAGTTGCGATTAAACTCGATAAACTCGATCACAACAATTCTAGACCACCGCTCATAATTCACCTTCTCAGAAAGTCCACCAGTTGTCTTGCGTCACCGCGATGGGCCAAATGTTGAACCTACGATGATTCGTTTCATCGTGCAATCAAAACCAGTGCTTGCCTCTGAGCTCTGCCAAGTTCCAGCCTTCGTCACATACCTCGACGCGACTGGTAATTATAACAGGTTGCAAATTACTGCAAGCAAAAAAATAGAATAATCATTATGTATCTCCCAGAAGATTTACTGTAATTAAACAACCGTTCCCCGAGCAGGCCCTTCGTCAGGCGTGGCATCTAGATTGTCCGTCTAAATCATCACCACTACTGTTCAGTAGTAGGCAGACGCAGCCTGAGACAGTGAATAAGCAGTGCCAACCGAGCTCGGCGAGGACTGGCTGTTCCAGTTGATCCAGAGGGCACGTAGTAGTTCGACCCCACGTCGCTACCGCTGAAGCCAAAGTCGTAGGTCGAGAGCGAGCCATCCGAGTTGTAGAAGTCGCCGTAGTGCGAGACGATGGAGTTATCGTAGCCGACCTAACATAATCATGAACAGGTTGTTTAGCTGAATGAAGAGCAATGAAGAGCAACGTACAGCGCGGCTGGAGCTACGGGTGAGGTCGCTGCTGAAGCTGCCGAGCGACGCATAGTACTAGGCACGTCTGATGAGGGGTGGCTTGTGAGATCACAGACGAAGCTCACCTGCTGGAACACGATCGTCTGCGTCTCCACCTCGCAAATCTGCTCGGTGATAATCTTCTTCGCCATCTCCTGCAGACCGCCAGGCGCTGCTGGATGATCTCCACCTGCTGCGTGTGGCATACAAGCGAGCTGTCGTCCTGCTCGACTATGGTGGGGTGTAGTACAGGTGCGCGTAGTCGCTAGAGCCGTAGAAGTTGTCGAAGTTGTCGAGAGAACTGTAACCACCCCAGTTGTTGAAGGATATCGATGGAGAGCCGCGGGCAGCTGTGGTCCGTTATTGATAAGCGACGAGCGAATATGAATGGAGGAGATGGATATACCGTTGGAGGATTTGTAACCCACAGGGTGGACATGACACCAGTCGCAAGTGCGAGGACAGCGAAGGAAGCGGCGAGTTTAGAGAACATTGTAATTTGTGGGTGATAGTATGAAGATTTCTGTAGAGACGCTGAAGAATCAGAACTGTGGAAACTCATCATATAGAGTAGTAAATGCATACCTGTTTCGTCAAGAAAGTGGGGACGGTCGACTCAGAGAATACGAAAGAAGGAATGTCGAGGCGACCTGGCCAGGAAGGATTGAGAGCTAGAACGAAAGATGTGAATGGTTCCTCCAGGGATCTTGAACCTGTCTTTTATACCTGACCGCAGGCTGTCCCTAAACTCGGGACGGCGCTGCTTTCTATTTTTCACCGCAGATGGCAGCGCAAGACCTTGGCAAGTGACTGACGGTGAGCGGGACGCGCGCCGCGGTATGAAGCCTGCAGCCACTGTCAATTTTGGTTCAGTCAGTGTCATGAGATTCAGCATCAGGCAGTCTCAGGCAGTTAACGGCCGGCGTCGACTGGATAAATCATGCCGTCGATGACTATCAGGCGTGGAGACGGGCATTTCGGTGCACGTCTGCCAGTTACTAGGGAGTTGACTGCCGTTGAAGAGCAGTACGTCGGTCAGAAGAACGCGCCGATAATGGTCTTGTGGAACATCTTGATTAGACATGGTAGCATTATGCGGCAGGAGTCGATTCGACTCCGCTCTTCTGACTGTTTTTTCCGCGAGGATATTTCCCTACACGGAGTTGTTGAATGACGTTCAAGCCTTGAGGGTTCGAATCAGCACATGTCGGTTCAAGAACTTGACATTTCCCTCCATTAACCTGCTCAATTTCCGACAGAGACGTCGAGTTGTTCTCGGCCGCCTAACAGAGCGGGCCACCGAGATTGCCGTTGACAAGAGCTGGCAGCGTGACCATGCGGTGAACGTCGATTCGCTGAGGTTCGGCGTCCAAAACCAGATCGTCCTTCGCGGTCATTG
The DNA here is from genome assembly GCA_013387415.1 of Panellus pusillus. Classification (NCBI taxonomy): domain Eukaryota; kingdom Fungi; phylum Basidiomycota; class Agaricomycetes; order Agaricales; family Mycenaceae; genus Panellus; species Panellus pusillus. The sequence goes on from QVIE01001982.1 coordinate 3,571, forward strand.
GCGGGCCGACTATCATATCTCCGGACAACGTTTCCAAGCAGATCGCGAGGCTGCACAGTATGATGGGGCTTGAGTATGCAGAATTGGTGCGGTGTTGGACGATCGAGATCGACGAGGACCCTGGCCTCGCAAAAGCTCAGGGCGCAGTATCCCGCTTGATGTAAACGTCAGCGCGTAAAGACGACTTCCTCCGCCCTCGCGTCATCCTAGTGACACAGTCAGCAAAAATTCGGACGTTTTGACCCAAGCAGGCGCTGCAGCCAATGGTCTTAGCGAGTCTGGAACTTGGAACAATCTCAACAACCCGTCGATGCGAGTACATGAACTGCAAGTCAGCCAAATCGTTGCTGGTCAATGGGCCAACTCAGCCGAGGTAGACAACGAGCACGTTCGCAGATAACATACAGCCCCATTAGTAGACTGGTATTGGTATAGCACAGATACACTGGAGTCTAATGCGACGGCCCACCCGTCGATGGGTTGATGACCTGATAGATGTTGAAGCCCAGACTGGCAACCGATCAGCTTGAGAGAAAAGAGATAGCGGTACAGACGAGCGCACCAGAATACAAATACAAAGACACCGTAGATGGCGAGCGCAAGGGCACCGAGGCTGAGTGCGTTGTTGCGGTCGCGGTCGGCACGCGTGAGCTGCGGCGCAGCTGAGTACGAGAGAGAATAATGAAGGTGCGGAGCGCACCTGCCAATAGAAGAGCCCGGGAGGATGAAAGAGATGGTCGTTGACCCCGTGGAACCCACGAAGGAGAGCACTGATAATGGATAGCGTGGTCCGTCAGCTGCAAGGAACAACGGAAAGAGTCAATGTACCAAGCTGCAAGTCGTTGACAAAGTACGCTATGGTGAAGCCGGAGGCGACGATCGCGGTGGTGAGCAAGATGTGCTTGAGCGGGGACATCTCGCTTGCGGTGTGTTCGTCGTCCACTTCGGGCACTTCCTCGTCCTCTGCGTCCGTGCCCGAGACCGGCGTGACGGGTTTGACATGATCCCCGGCGTGGAAGACCTTGTCAAGGCAGTTGCGGCAGGGGTGGACTTGGAGAGGATACGAGAAGAGCACGAGGATGACGATAGCGAGTTGGCCAACGGCGATGAAGAGCGAGGTAGATGGGTACATCTGGATGATGTTCGCGCCGACCTCGAAGCAAGAATTAAGGGAAGTGTGCACGTAAGTGCGATGGCCGGCATACCGTAGATCCAAAGGTCAAATATCCAAAGATGGCGATGACCTCGTACGTGAAAGTCGCCGAGCCGATGGCGCTTCCGATGACGACGTTCATGCGCTTTTGACTGTTATCCCTGAGCTCATTGAAAATCGGGAATAGCTGGTACGCGGTGTCAGTTCGTTATATAGCACGGGAGAACGTCTCAAACGCACGTTCTGCGAGCATGTAAATGCGAAGACCTGCACCGGAAGGTGGTCACGAAGTTAGGTGTGAAGTGTATGAGATGAACTTCACCCCGCTCGGGCATGCCCTCGAGAGGATTCACGTACACCGTTAGTACGATCAGAACGAGGTACGCTAGGCGACGTCAGCAAAATCTAACTGGCGCGGGGAGGAAAGTACCAACCAACGGAGAAAAGTGCGACGTAGCTGGTGTGCCTGAGACTATCCAGGTGGCGGAGAAATACCAGCGGGACGAGGATGATCATGAAAATGCTGATCCAGTTCCGGCCAGAGAGAGCCCATGCAGGCGGAGTGGTAGACGACAGGTCATGGTAGAACGCCGTCACAACATTGGGCATGAGACCTTTTATGATGATGAGGTAGCTGGACGATACAATAAGCAGCTTTCTTTCCGTCTCGACAGAATGTTACCTGATGGACACTCCGAAGCATTTCGCTGCTATGGCCGCGTCAAAGAAGATGGCTGCTCTCGGAAATGTCATTTGCGATACCGCAAAAAAGGACGATCGCCGGTGTGGTGCCCGAGCCGCGCAAAGTGACAGCAGGTATAGCCCAAACACGGCTACGGCTCCGCTGAACAGACATGTTATCATCCCAGGTATTATACCAGCGGAAGCCATCGCCTAGACCGTGTCTCAATTAGGTCTCACAACGTAGAAATAACGACGCACGAGTGGGAACGTGAGCATGCCTTGGCACTGTCAGATGCAACGACATTCGTGAAGAAACGTTTTACACTCACCACTTCCAATAATTGTATTTGCCAGATTGCTGACCGAGCTGACCATGGATGCCTTCCCCTCCCGCTTCGGTGTGCGATATACGGTCGTGTCGCGATCGCCGCCCAGGAGCGCGGTGTTCTCTTCCGCTCCAATGGGACTGGTAGGATCCTCCATCGCGCTGACAGGCGCTGTGCCGTATTTGTTGGCCATCTCAAAGTCGTCTTGTTGTCGTTCTGTGGGTAGGGGAGCGTATGCCGACTTGAAAGCGTTGGATGATAGCAATGTGGGCACAGGGGATCGTGGGAGCCAAGCCAGGGTAGTTGCCTTATCAAAGAATGTAAGACCTCGGAGCGCTCAGTCCGATGGGATAAATGTTCAAGGTGCAGTGGATGCTGGCGGCCTCGATGTGTGACGGTGATGACCTGAGCAGCAGGACACGGCCACGTGGTCAAAACGTGGCATGATGCGTCCGCGACGGTCCGCCCAACGTCCGCCGTCGCGTCCCAAGACGGCGACAACAGGGATGTAACTCCGACCACTTCCTGGGACAGACTGATTGGGTTCAAAACTCGAAGAACAAATTTGATTTGCCATCCAGATGTAGCGCAAAGGCACCTGTGCGGACCAGACCCTTGCATTGTAAAACCTCTGTATAAGGCCACCTCTATGACATTGACGGTCATCCTCGCCGATAAGTTCATCTCACTATTGTGTTCTAATTGGCTGAATCGGAGGTTTTTTGGTGCCCACAGAAGCAGAGACATGCGGAACCCATGAGGACTCAATACACTGGCATAAAGCCTGAGTCGTCGACCCGATCGCCTCAGCAATGACCACCTCCTCAGGATATGTGCAACGGCCAATGCCACACGATGTTGCGAGCCCCCGAGCAATTCTCGTCCTCGGATGATTCGCGCGACCTCATATATTATCTGGACAGCATCACATTCCAGGTGAGATCGTGAGGCATCACCAAGAACAAACCTCATAATTGTGCAGGTCGAAGGCCGCATCTTCAAAGTCCCGCGATACCATTTCGCACACAACTCAGAGATCTTCGCGACGACATTCACGTTACCAGCGGACGATAATGCTCAAGCCGAGGGCAGCAGCGACGAAAATCCTTTAGTCCTTGAGGGAATCAGCAGCATCGATTTTCAGCGGCTGCTCAAGGTCCTGTATCCACTGTGAGTCACTTCCCGACTTAAGCTTACCGCACAAGGATTCAAGATCTGCTGGTCAAGCGATATCCCACAGATTCTGAGCATGCCCAAAGAGGACTGGATCTCCGTCCTCAAGCTCTCTACCCTGTGGTACTTCATCGACGCTCGAAAACTTGCCATCAGTTACCTCGACAATCACTCCATGGACAGCGTCGAGTGCATCCTGCTCGCCAGACAGTACGAGGTGTCCAGCTGGCTCCGTAGAGGATACACCGAGCTCGCACGACGCGATACCGGAATTTCTCTGGAAGAAGCGGAGAAGATTGGGTGGAAGACCGCGGTACAGCTTTACCAGACGCGCGAAGCAACTATCCAGAACCAGTATTCCAGCGCCGCGCCTACCGTCCGTCGTTTCAGTACGCAGACGTCGAGACTCATGGTACCTTCAAGAAGAATTCAGATTGGCGGATTTGGCAAGTGCCGCGTATACTCATAATACGGTGCGAACATTTGATTCTGAGTCGGGGCTGGACCAGAACACATGTCATAGACCTGAAGTGGTCTCGAGCCTAAGTCGGGGCCAGATTATAATAGCTGTCACCCGAAGAAGAAGAAGAAGAAGAAGTAGAAGGGAAAAAAAATCTCAAGGCAGATCGGATAGCCTAGGATAGGATAGGTTAGCACTAGGATAGCTCATTTTCGGGCTTCGGTCGACAGGTGAACGGCAACAGCATTTGATGCAGATGTTTGATCCTACCAATTATTTAATTACTTCTTTGCATCCAAACTTTTCGGCAATTCATGAACAATCAGGAAAGGAAAGGAAAGTGATTTTAAAGGAAATCAGGGGAAGTCAAAACGAAAAAATGGGACCGATTCGGACAATTATTTCTTATCACTTTCGCTAGTAGAGATACAGTACTGTACTAATTGCAGACTGGAGGAACTTCGATGGCGGGGTTTGGACGTTGAATTCGGCCGTTTTCTGCGAGGATTTGGTACCCGGAACTTCACAGATCGAGCGTTGATATCGTATAGTAATCGACCTCCGAGTCTTGCTCAAGAAATTTGAACCTAGCTTGAATCGAACATTCCCCTTCTCACGTTGGATTTTCTTTGGACCTTTGAAATGCCTTATGTGACCTCTAAAAGAGGTCAATTGTAAGCATCATGCAAAACTACACAGCATATGATAACAAAAACGTGAGCATAAGAGAGAATACAAGTGAGCGTCGCGTCGCTGCGGCATCGATTGCTTATATCCGGATTCCACCTTCCCGTCCGAGATATTCGCAATACGCCAGGCCGGGGTCTGAACCGAAAGAACGACGGCGTCAGCACACATGAATGGCAACGGCTCTATGATAGGTCACATATGCCGCAGAGAACACTAGAGAACAATGGAAATAAAGAGCGGAATGAGCGACGACCGACACGTGCTCACGAGTAATGAAAAGGAACCAAGAAAGAACGTTGATTGCGCTCAAAAAGCCGCAGCTGATGCGTAACCAGTAGCCCGATTCGCAGGCGGCATGGTTCGTTGCCGCAATCCCTATCATGAAACCTGCAAGCGCAGTTAAATCGGCGGTCCGTGTCCAGAGAATCCAGTTGCTTACAGATCCACACACATGCCATAGCACAGAGGATGCAGATCTGAACGATGGTGCGGGACAACATCCAGTCGGGTTTGCGGCGACGGCCAGCGTGTAACCTGGATAGCAATGTCAGATCATTACGTGAAAAACATCGAGGGGAATAATCACAGGAGAGCCAACAATGTAATCGTTACATCGGCCCAAATGGCGACAAAGATGAGAAGGACGCCTAGCCATATGTGACTCCCAGGTTCAAGATAAATCATGAAAAGGCCATTTACTGTACGACTTAGGCCGCCAGTTGATGACCATCTTGACCACGGCGAGAATGAAAATCAAGATGCAAAGAATGATCGCAGCTGGAGTTGCAACGAAAGAGTCAGATAATTTGGATGCATTTGCGCATCCTAAGAACATACCCATGAAGAGAGCCAGCCTGGCCTTATGGACATGCTTGTGACCTTCCTGCAATCGCAAGTCGGCTGCACATCTAGCGCAGAAATGCTGCTGCTGGGAGCTGTCGTTGCTGGCGGGATCAACATGGCTGCGCTCGTCATCCGTAGCAGAAGGGGCTGGGTCGCAGTGTCTGCAGCCATTGCTAAGGGAGTAGAAAGGATAAGTGTGAGATTTGGTCGGACTGGGCCCTGGTGGAGGTTCCCGCGCTTTATAAGGCTTAGCAGTGACTCCCGCAGTCGACTCGTCGTAAGTTGACACGTATATTATATATACATCTTCTTCCCCGGAAACGATCTCGATGTCTGTGCAATTGAATGGAAGTACGCGGCGGAATTAGCATACAACAAAGGACCTCGTGATCCTCGTCTCCTCCCCAAGTTCGTTGAGTAGGGTACAGCCAGGGCCTGGCAGAGATACTTACTTTGAATTGATCATGATTTCGGATAAGGCCGCAAGCGCCGGCGGGTGCCGAACCTTACTACTTTGAATTGATCATGATTTTGCTGAGCAGCCGGATATGGATTGCCGTTACGGCACTCAAGGCCATACGCGATTGTACGTGCTCTACCTCTCAAGTCCTTTCTTGATAGAGCCCAGCATAGAATTTCCAGATGTGGAGGAGGAGGAGGAGGAGTGTATACTCGGGTGGTCCACTACATGAACAACAGATGCATATCAAATCGCAGATTGTTGGCGGGAACTACCTGAACTACTTACATCACTGGGCTGCAATTTCCACCTATCTCCAGGCCCTCCAACTTGCCGTCGTCCGCCCAAGCCTTGATCATTTCCGCAAAGTCGACAATGCCCTCTCCCCACGGCGCCCCCCGAGCAGCCTTCATCTGCTTCTGTACATCACTCACTTGATCGCGCGCGCCCTCCATGTTCATGTAACCCGGCGTACAGCCTTGCATCCCAGCAAACCACGCTGCTCTCATAAGCACCTGTGTAGTGTACGCTTCCTCCGCAGCTTTCGCAACCTCGACCGTAACTCTGTCCGTTTTGTCCACCCGTCGTTCTGCTTGTGCGAGCATCTCCGGCGTCCGCGACGTGTCTGGCCAAAAGGGACAGCGTATATGTGAAGTTAGCTGTCACCCCCGCTTGGGACGGGCCAGGGAAGAAAAAATTGGGGAAGCCGTGGGTTGCCACGCCGTGCAGCGTTCCTGCGCCCTCTCTGATCCATTTTTCGTCCATGGACAGCCCACCGCGACCTACGACCTTGAGACCGCTGCGGCTCACAGGACTGCCACTGTCGTTCTCAGTGAACAACGAGTAACCCGTGCTCAGGACAAGGACATCGAGTGGATACGTGGTGCCATTTGCTACAACGCCTTCCTCGACCATGGCGTCTAGACCCTTGCCATCCGTGTCCACCAGAGTCACGTTTGGTCGATTGAAGGTCGGGAGATAGTCATCGTGGAACGTCGGGCGTTTACACCACACAGGATACCACGCTTTGAGCTTCTCCGCGGTGTCAGGGTCCTTAACGACCTCAGTCGTCCGGCGGCGCACCCTCTCGGCTCGCTCCAAGTCCATACTGTGCAACCTAGCGATATGCTCGGGAACTTTGTCGGGCGACACGATACCCGGCCCGCCGATGACAGCGAAGTAAGATTTCGTGTGGCACCACCCGTCGTTCACAAGATCTTCGCCGATCGGCCTGTTCATCAACTGCGCGTTGAAGTTCTCCGAACGAGCACGCTGCCAGCTCTTCCTAGGGGCGATCTTGTTGGTCCACTCGTCCGGGTCCGTGGGACGCTGGCCGCGCTCGTCTACGCTCGAAGGTGTACGCTGAAAGACGTAGAGGTGTTTTGCCCATCTGGCTAGCTGAGGAACTGCCTGAACTGCCGTCGCGCCGGTCCCGATGATTCCGACCGTCTTATCCTTCAGCTTGTCCAGCGTCCAGTCGGTCGGGACCCGCCGGTGATATCGTAGCTCCAACGCGAGGTGTGGAAATGCTGCCCTCGAAACTGGTCGAAGCCTGGTATTCGCGGGATCTGCGGGGCGTTCAGAGGTCCGCACGCCACGAACACGTATTGAGCCTCAAAATGAAGTTCCCTGCTTGGCTCTCCGAGACCCCTCTTCTCTGTTGCCCCCAAAATCCACCTCTTCGCCTCGTCATCCCACTTGGCGTCGTGGCACTGCGTCCGAAACAACGCCTTGTCAGCCAACCCCCACTTCTCCGCGATCCTCTCCGCATGCTCCCGTAGCTCTGGCCCATACGCATACCTGAAGCGCGGCATGTATCCGGTCTCCTCAAGCAGGGGCATGTAGATGTAGCTCTCGATGTCGCACATCAACCCCGGGTAGCGGTTCCAATACCACGTTCGCCAAATCCGCCCGCCTCGTCCACCAGCCGGATGTCGGCAGCTCTGAAGCCAGCCTCGATGAGGGACACCGCGAACACAAGGCCGCCGTACCCCGCACCCTGAACGAGGAACTTGATCTCGTCTCCGTCTTTAAGGGGTGGGGTCTTGGCATTGAGAGCCGCATGGTCGGCCCAGGGATCATCTTGCAGGTACCTGAACTGCTCGGAGGTGGCGAGCTTCAAGAATTGGCCGAGACCATCGGGACGCCTGCGCTTGTCTCTTTCCTCGATGTATTTCTGTCGGATAGCCGCGTCGGGGACAGCTACGCCGCCGTCTGCAGTCGCCATTACAAAAGGTATCTTGCCTGGGGGCCAATTACTCGAGGATGTGAAGCGCCTGGGGCACCGGGCAAGGACTCCCTTCTAATAGCACCCCCCCTCCCCTCGCGGATACCGAAGCGTCAGCCAGAAGAGTCAGCGAGCCATGGCTGCGGAAAAATCACTGGGCCAGGCGGCCGACTGTATAATGATTTCGTGTAACCGCTGTCTCTACTCTCTCACTTGCTGTAATATCACGGTTCACCGGTTAACGTTTACCCTGGATTTCATTGGCTGATATTCACGGGCCTCTGATCTACCGCCTCTTTGGAGTGGTGAGCTCGTCAAAGGCTTGTGAGAATTGGTGTAGCACTGTATATCAGAGAGGCGACGTATCAATACGCTAGTAGTAGTAAGTTAGCATAAACCTGGCATGTTCCGAGAGGGACTACGCCGGGCTATATCCTATCCTATCCCTGGGTGACCTTAGACTTGCAAAATTGCTTCGGCCATCTCTGCAGAAGTCCAAGGCATCTTCTGTGGAATTGATGATGTTCTGGATTTCTCGCCTCATCCGAAGGATTGTTCCCAATTGCGCGCTTTCAGAGTGTCCGCAGGGCTTTCATGCCGGTGGAGCTGACGATTCTCTACTTTCCATCCGCGCGCGTGAGTGGTACGCGCCCTCGCCGTATTCGACGGACGTCGTTCTCACAGCCGGACAATGCGTGAGATCCTCGACCACACGGAGTCGCGTTCGAGTCGGACCCTGCATTGCTGGACTACGACATGATTCGCGCACCGTACTTGGTGAAAATAAGAGACCATTCATTTTTTTGTTGTACCGTCAACCAGGGTCGCCGCGACGCACATTATGTACTACTCTACACGCACGCGCCATCTAGTTTTTGGTCGCCCGCCCTCCGCAAGGACACCTCACCAGCCCTGTCCATCAAAAGCATTTAGGAAGTGAAGGACGCGACGTGCTCGTCGACAGCGGCCTTGATCTTGGCCTCCAGCTCCGGCGTGATGCTGCCCGCCGCAATCTCCGTCAGGAGCGCAGACTGGGTGGCAGTGAGGTGCTGCCGGAACTCAGCCTCCCACTTGGTGATCTTGTCAACGGGGACAGAGTCGAGCTTGGAATGACGTCAGCATGCTAGAGAAGGGAGGACGAGTGAGGGGACGTACGAGACCGTTGACACCCGCATAGATGATGGGGACCTGGAGCTCCATAGCCATGGGCTGGTACTGGCCCTGCTCTGTAACGCCAGTTGAGACACTAAGACCAAGAAAAAAGGGACGACAAGACGCACTGAGTAGTTCCGTGAGACGAGCACCACGGGAGAGCAGGAAACGGGTGGAGGCGTCGAGGTCAGAGCCGAATTGCGCGAAGGCAGCGACTTCACGGTACTGCGCGAGGTACAACTTCAGGGAACCGGCAAACTTTTTCATGATTTTGCTACGGGATTATGTAAGTTTCGAACGGTAATTCAAGTAAAAAGTGAAGCGGAAGACCGGGGACGCACGTCTGGGCCGCGGAACCGACACGTGACACGGAGAGACCGACATTGATGGCGGGACGCACACCACGGAAGAAGAGCTCAGCCTCCAAGAAGATTTGACCATCGGTGATGGAGATGACCTGTAGCGGACTCGTCATCGGGACAGAATGGATGCATCAGAAAAAGGAAGAGCGGCGCACGTTTGTCGGGATGTAAGCAGACACATCACCACCCTGAGTCTCGATGATGGGCAGGGCAGTCAAGCTTCCGCCGCCGAACTTGTCGTTCATCTTGGCGGCACGCTCGAGCAACCGGGAGTGCAGATAGAAGACGTCACCGGGGTAAGCCTCACGACCGGGAGGACGACGAAGCAGCAAGGACATCTGACGGTAAGCGACAGCCTGCTTGGACAGATCGTCGTAGATGATGAGAGCTACCGATTGCGTGAGCAGGGGGAACAACGTGGAATAGTAGGTACTGACCGTGCTTGCCATTGTCACGGAACCACTCGCCCATGGCGCACCCAGAGAAAGGAGCGAGGTACTGCAGAGGGGCAGCTTCACTGGCCGTGGCGGCGACGATGATGGTATACTTCATCGCGTCGTTCTCCTCAAGGGTCTTTACGAGCTGAGCGACGGTGGAACGCTTCTGGCCAATAGCGACATAGACACAGTAGAGCTTCTTGGACTCGTCCTGACCGTCGTTCCACCGCTTCTGGTTAAGAATGGTGTCGAGGGCGACGGCAGTCTTGCCGGTCTGACGGTCACCGATGATAAGCTCACGCTGCCACGGCCAATAGGCACCATGGCGTCGATAGGCTTGAGACCAGTCATCATGGGCTGGTTGACGGAGCGACGGGGCAGAATGCCGGGGGCCTTGAGGGAGGCACGACGACGCTCAGCGGCCTCGATGGGACCCTTGCCGTCAATGGGGTCACCGAGGGCGTTGACGACACGGCCAAGAAGATTGGGACCGACAGGGACATCGACAATCTGGCCAGTCCGCTTGACGGTGTCGCCCTCCTTGATAAGACGATCGTTACCGAAGATGGAGACACCGACATTGTCGGCTTCCAAGTTCAGACACATGCCACGGATACCAGAGGAGAATTCCACCATCTCCTCGGCTGGAAAAAGCGTCAGCGCTGGTGATTCACGAGGAAGGAAGTGAGCCTACCCTGGACGTTCTTGAGCCCCCAAACACGGCCGATACCGTCACCGACACCTACAAAAAGAATGAGAAGAGCCATAGATGGGTTGAACGAACATACTTAGGACACGGCCAGTTTCTTCGACGTTTGCGCCGACAGCTGTGCCCGAAATACGGGACTCGAGGATGGAAGAGACCTCGGACGCAGCTTGAGACGGTTAAGGTCAGCTTGTGCACAAAAAATCTGGAAGAAGAGGTGGGCACCGGGCTTTGCGGTAGCATATGAGCGGGCGACGACGGTGGGGGTGCTCTGCGACGTGTACGTGAGATTTTTGATAAAAATTGAGAGGGAGAGAAGAAAAGGGTGTAAGCAGGAGAGGATGATACCTTGGATGCAGCGGCCAGCGCGTGGGCGCGCACCGAGTTTCTAATGGCAAGTCGGTGCATGGGAGGGTGAAGGAGCGGACAACGGGTAAATACGGCCGCGGGAACGGAGGATGCTTATCTTTATTTGGTTGATACTCACGTACTTAGATCACAGTCACATGCTTCGGAGTCACATGTTGCCCGCCCCCTCCCGCCCGCCTGCCCGCCCGCGAGTGCCGCTGTGGTATTATCCCCTTTCAATACAATATACAGTGGGCGTTCACTAGTTGCGCTGTTCGACAACTATATAAATAGATGGCACACAGGTGGGTCATAAATTTGTCAAATAAACTGTGCGGTGTAGTGTCGCAACATGCACTAGTGACTACCAGGTCAGACCGCATCGGACACACTTCTCCAGGTCGGTGCGTCATCATCTCGGGGAACGCGCTACCACGTCGGTGCGCCATCTTCATCAGCCACGCGCCTCCAGGTCGGTGCATCATCCTCTTCAGAAACAACGCGCCTCCAGGTCGGTGCATCATCCTCCTCAGCAACAATGCGCTTCCAGGTTGGCGCACCATCATCTTCAGCAACAATGCGCTTCCAAGTCGGTGCATCAGCCTCTTCGGCAACGACGCGCCTCCAGGTCGGTGCATCATCCTCTTCAGAAACAACGCGCCTCCAGGTCGGTGCATCATCCTCTTCAGAAACAACGCGCCTCCAGGTCGGTGCACCATCCTTATCAAGAACGCGCTTCCAGGTCGGCGCGCCAGCGACCGCAGCCTGCAATGGGCAGAAATAGAACCTGAGCAAGGACGCTTGAGGAGAAGCTAGTAATGTGCACAGACCTCCGCCGCCGCCGCCGCAAGGGCAATAGGTGTGCGGGCAACGACTTGGTTAGCGGCCAGATTGTTCTATGGAGCGAGCGGTTGAGCAACAATCAAACAACCGGCTGATAGTCGGACGCGAACTCACAAGGGGAATAGCGCCAACGCTGGCCACAGCAACAAAAAGGAACAGAGCCGTGGCGTGCATCTTGTTGCGTTTTCTCGACGACTGTAAGTAGATTTGACCAAGGGCAAGACAAGCAACAAAAAATCGACTTTATATGATATCGGAAATAGCCCCCGACGATCATTGAATCCTCCGCGTGGTCGCAATCACAAGTCTAAAGGAGATCCGGGGCAAAGATAGAATGTTCGAGGCTTGAGCCATAAATCAAATTGCAAATCGCAAGTGATCATACTGCCGAACCCCGCCACAGAAAGACTGAGACCCAGGGCGGTCAGAACGTTCTGTTCGCAAACGACTTGTATGCTGCTCTCTGTCGTTCACGGGGTCTGGATAGGATAGGAGAGATGACCCCATCTGCGGCGCGACAGCTGGTGTCGGTCATAGTCTGAGTTTTGTTTTTGATAACCCGTAACGAAAGATGAAACCACGCCACTATCTGGACTTACCTGTGGGCTACGGCCTCGACATGAGCACCTGCAGCTGCCATGGCTGCGACTTGCCCATACGGAGCCGCCAACAACAGCAACGAGCGACGCCTGTCGACATCTTCTGCTACGCACGATATCGAAGGCAGGGCCCACCGGAAGGCTTTCGAGTCTCGGACCCAACAACTCTGAGAATGATGAACACATCTTCGGCGGTCGTGGTGGAGACTCGTAGTCTCGTACTGCCTATGCTGACGGAGGTGTTAAACACCGTGGTTGTCAAGTATTTTCACCGTGGTGCCTGACATGTTGTGTGGTACGGCCGAGCATGCGGCATGGAAAAAAGTAGTCGGGCATCGACGAAAACTTTAAATGAGTGTACCTGATGATACCCGAACCCCTGTGGCCGACTCGGCAATCAGAAAGAGGACAAGGCACTGATAAGGCAGGAGAAGGTCAGGGACCAGGGCTCATTCTTAGTGTCAGGGGATGCCATGTCTCGCTTAGGACATGGCAACTGCACCCGTGTGATACGATCCGATCCGATGATTTCCGTCAGTTCCGTGTCACGACATGTGGGGACCGCTGCGATGGGCTCTCGACTTCCAAGTCTCTGTGTCAGCCTACAAGTTATGTGCTCCCCACCTCTAATGTCCGGGAAACGGTGGCTGCAAGATCTATGTGGGCACCCAGCACTGCTGGCAGGTCCAGGCAGGAAAAAAGGCTCTCAATCGGAGCCGCTGATTGCAAACTTGCTACTCGCCACGCGAGCATCTGGGGCCCAAGGCCCGATAGTTTAGGTTTTTCATATATACGAATAAACAATGATTATATTACATAAAAAGAGTTGGTTGGAAGAAAGAATGGAAGTCAGGGCATGTACACCCAAGAGCCACAATGCATCCTCACACGCGAGTCTCGCGTGTAGGGTGGCCATTGTGGCTGTAAGGTACGACATGCCACTGCTGCAACCTTGAGAGGCATCGAGAACAAACGGCATGGGTACGTGTACCCACGCGGGTGCGCGGGACGAAGCGGCACAGGTGCACGAGTGCGAGCACTGTGGCGCAGATAGTGAGCGTATGCGCCGCACGGGCATTGCGGCCGCATGTGGCGATGCGCAGGTGCGCGAGGGCGCCGTGACGTACTGGCGCAGGTGCGCGAGAGCGCCACGGCGTACCGGCGCAGGTGCGGCGTACGCGCGCGGGAGCGCAAGGGCTTGCAGTGCGGTGCAGGCGGCGCAGATCTGCGATGGCGAGCAACGCGGCCGGGCGGGCATGCCGGCATGGGACCAGGTAGCGGGGATGTGCAAGGGGGTGCCAACCACGAGCGTGGATATGCAGGTGCGTGCGTCCGAGGAGCACGAGGGCGACCAGTGCAGTTGCACGAGAACGCAAGGGAACGCGGGGGTGAAAGCAGCGCAAACACGCGTGGGAAAGCAGCGCGGCTGCGGCGAACAGTTCAAGGGGGCGCGAGGCCGCGATGATGAGCGATGCGGGGGCAGCAGGCAGCGTGCGCGGGGAGCCGTTGCTGCAGACACGGCATTTGGTCGTGTCTGCGAATATATGCCTCCGAAACATGACAAGACACAGTAAAGAGAGGAGATACACGTTCTCCTGTGGCCTCCTTCCGTGCCCGCTTTTGTCTTCTTTCACGCCCCGATACATCTGACAAGATCTCTGTAAAATGCCATGAGTTGTGAGGAAGAGAACAAAAGATACATACCCAGCACCCCACATCCATTCCCTGACATTTCTTGTCCTTGTTTTGAGTTACATTGAGCGGCAGGCAAAGAGGAGGGACGGTCAGGTTGGCGGCGAGAGAGAGAGCGAGACGGAAACGGACGCCGTGGCAGCTGTCATTGTTGCCATCAGCAACAAGATTAGATACCATATTATCTTGAAATTTCATTGGCCGTTCTTAGTCTCAATGAGGAGATTTCTCCGAAAGAACATGGAAACGGCGGTCACGGAACAATATGATCAGAACTTGGAATTCAAGCTACAGATTGCCCTCGGCAGGGCCATAAATGCATTGTAATGCTCTGGTTATTCACGAGAAAATTGACAATGGGTCATACAGATGTACTAGAAGTCTCCTCTCTTTTCTCTCTTTTTCCTTCTTTTTGCAACTTGAATTTTCTGCCGTCTCCCCAGACATGGAACATGGGCCGGGACCAGGCCCGAGAGCTGATAACTTGATCATACGCGTGCTTCGCACTCGTGAGCTTCGCGTTTCCTGCAGTCCCTAAATTCATTTCTGCAGAGGCCAGCTATTGTGAATGATGAATATCGCGACTAGGTCTTCGATGGTCTCACAGCCCACAAGGTTGTAGCTTGTAGACGCAGGTTACCCAGTCGTACGTTACCTTGGGCGCGCCCAGAAAATTCAAAGCAAAAGCAAAGAGATTCACGAGAAGAGAAAAAGCAGGAGGAGATATGAACCTCAAGTTTGGGCGTGTAGAAACTCGGAATTTTGAGCAGGTACCGCAATGAGCTTGAGAAGGTCGCCGTCATATGCACGACGTGGAAGAAATGCTGCGCGTACACAAGTGTCAACAGCTTCAGGGGTTGTCCGGCGTTGGGACCGTGGATATTCGAGCTCAAGTTCAATGTATGATCCATTCCTACTAGAAGATTCAGCATCTGAGTCAAACATAACCACGAGTGGCAGTGGTGATAAGCCCGGAGCGTCAAGTGAGGCGCTTGAAAGAAATGTCTTTCGTTCAATTGCCTGATATACAGAGCGCCCCAGGAGCGAAATGAGACAACGCAGAGTACTGTCCGTCTTCGACCATGATCCACACCCCATTAGCACCAATGGACTCGAGCTAAACAGAGCGCATCACGGGTATCCGTGGCAGCGGACGCGCATACTCGGGCGGCGGCTCCCCGCGCATCGAGGCGAACGTCCGGAACGATGGCGCGCGAGAGTGAATGGGCGCACGCGTCGGTGTCATTATAGATATCGTAGGCGACGATGGGTCCGCAGAGTCCAGGGGCGTCACTGCTGCCTTGGAGAAACTCGCTTTCTCCGAGGGGCGCTGACACTGGCAGCAAGGGTAGCACTGTCATCCTGCTCCTCCTCGCTGAGTTTCAAGGTATAGTGCGCACTTCTGGCTCCACGCGAGAGACGGTGATCGTCGTCAACGTCGACACGGAGGATAGAGAGGGCGAGAGCGGAATGACAGGTAACGGAGTGGCGTCGGCGGGCGTTACTGTTATCGAAGGCCCCGGTTTGTCCGACGATGCACTGATACTGACAGCGAAGGTAGCGCCGTCTTGCTCCGCCTCGACAGTGAACGGAACGGAGGGAGGGGGCTGGATGGGTAAATGTGAGCTGGTACAAAGCGAGGGCTGTTGGCTGCTGTTGGGGTGCGATTGCGCGACGGACGCTGGGCCAGATGGATGGACCAGCCTGCGCTGACATCATGATCTGCAGCCACTCTGCTTCCCCGTCCACGCTGGGAGTCCTTGGCGCGTCGCGACGGCGCCAGCGGCGGCGGTACACGAAGACCAAGATCATGATGAGCAAAAAGGTGAGTATGGGGGCAAGTGTCCCTGCCAGCACGGCAGTGTGCTTTGAAGAGCCGGACTCCGAAAACGCAGATGGAGAAGCAGGCGAGAGTGAGACGGAGGAAGGGTTAATGACGGAGGCAATCGAAGTGATGTATTGCTCGGCAGGTGTTCTAGTTGGGGTTGACTCAGACGAGAAGATGCTCGCAGGAGGCCCGGAGGTGGATGAGGGATCAGCGAAGGAATGGATGACCACGCGGGACGGCAGTTGGGGCACGGTAATGGTGTATTGCGTCGTTTCGCGGATGTTTCTTGTTACGGGGAAAGGCGCAAATGCAGAGGCCAAGTCCCGACAGGAAAAGGGCCAGCAGCGGAATTCAGACAACCCCGTCCCGATTTCAAACCCCTGGCTGACAAAGGAAGGGCGGAGACATGGAGGGATGCGAAGTCACAAAGACCCTGTCGTTGGGTGAGCCAGGGTACCGGAGCCGCAGGCAAGAGGTGATTCGCTGGTGTGCCGACACGAAATGCAATGGGAGAAGAATGCGGTAAAAGAGTGAAGAGAGGCACTCCGAAAGCGCTTCCCATACGTGGCGGGAAGGCAAAGAGTGAACATCATTGAGATAGGCTCTAGAACAGAAGATTCGGAGGAGGTTCAAGAAGTGGATCATGATGTGGTCGATGATCATCGTCCAAAAACAGCTCCAAAAACAGTGTGCGGATCTCCATTCTACCTGTGAGGGAAAGCCACGACGGTATCGGGCGTTCGCTCGTAATCGAGACGATATTCTAGCAGGCAAGCAAAACAGACGGACACCGCGTGGTCCGATGTGCAGTTGAACGTCAAGGGAAAGCTACCTCGTCACAGTTTCAAAGACCAGCAAAGACCTCGCAATCCAATGGTAGCTGATTGACAGACACATTCAGAGTAGCCCGCTGCCCGATTGATGCGAATAGCAGATAGCTGTCCCTCGAATGGGATCCCATGTGTTCCGCTGCCTGTTCGACTGAGGTTTCGATTCCTATTCGAAACGAATATGAGTCAGAATTAGTGGCTTGAGTGAATTGGCTCAGAGTTGAAGGCAAGGCGCAGCCAGGGAACGGGCAAAAGATACGGTATATGTGTCAACGAGTGAGAGCGGGATCATGATCAACAATTTGCATTCTTGTCCAGTCCTATCTTTGAGGTTCTGTTCTCTTGGTTCATGATCACCTTCGGAGTATACTCCTCCGGTTTCCCAAGGGTTTTCAAGTCCTCAGATTCATCCCTCTCTGTCACTTTGCGAACGTTCTTCAGTTCGGATGATCTCCTTTTCGTTTCCCTGGTGTGCGTTGCTGTCGACGTCCATGGCTTCCGATGGCGTGCCGAATGCTCTGCGACTGGCGCACTCGGCCAATCCTGCTCGTCTTCTTGAGAGAGAGAACCCTTCGTCCACTCAACCCCTTTTGGTGTTAGATGTGTTTCTCATTCCTCCGAGTCCCCTGCCGTGATGAAGGTTCCGGCTGAGTGTCTCGCCCTACAGAGAACTTTCTATAACGCTGGTCTCAAGCTCAGCGACTTGAAAGATGATAGCCCACCGCTGGAGTCTAGCATCTCTTGCAGCGCACCTCTGTCGCAAGAAATGACGCGTGAAACCTCTTTAGTGCGAGCAGGAGCACTGTCTAGAGCTCGTTTCCTTCCATGGACCTCAGGCCCACTGGCGCCGCAATCCCGCAGTCAAGGCTCCAGTCGCTCCCCCCGACCTTCTTTATGCTTCTTGTTCTCGGATTTCTCTTCAGCAGTCTGTGACACGGCAAGTGCCTCGTCTCCATCGTGCAAAGATAAGAGCTTCAATCGGGAACTCTTGTTCAATGTTGGATTGATTGAGTGGTCTTCCAAAATAGTTGTGGAGATATAGTCTAGTGGTGGGACTGCCTGCGCTTGCACTGTTCAAGGCGGGCATGGGGGGTCCCGGGTTCAATCCAGCCAGCAGACATATTTTCACTAGTCCTTCACTTTTTCATGATCCAACCGTGTCTTTTGCGTCCTTGGCTATATTTTCTTACTTCTGGTACGTGACGTACGTCCACAATTCCCTTTCACTCACCAAAGCCGGCGCCACTGACGACAGCTCAGTAGCATGTATCGTCCGCGCGTGGATCTATCTGAGGCGAACTTGTACTTCATAATCCTCTCAATCGGGATTCCCTTGTTATCGTGTTCGCCTATTCAGAAGACTGCCCAGTATTGAACGTCCGCCAACCAAATTGCCTCCGGTCAGCATCCGACTCTACTCTCCGACTCGGGAATCAGTTTCTTCGGTCGATCCCTGAAGGACCGGTACCGGCGTTGGAGTCCTATAAGAATTCCGTCTCTCAAAAGCGTAGCGCTACTGTGTTGGAAGGCCTCTCCACATGCATTGCTAACCGCTACCGCGTGAGCTCGACGTTGACGACATGCTTCGGGTGGTGCCGCGGGTGTGTGCGACATGACTCGCGGGTGTGTGCGACACAACTCCCTCCTTTCGGCTGGCGAAAGGATTGCCATCTTTGATCTTTATTTGTGAATCGAAACTACCAGGAAGGGCATCTCGGCCGCCCTCGAAGTCGATCGTATGGGCCTAGTCGTTCTCGTCAGCAGTCATTTCTCTTCCCGTCTTCCCTGCCACATAAATATCCGAGCGCTCCAAAGTCGTCTGCCTTTTCCTTCATCTCTAACGCTCTCGCTGAAGTTTCCCGACCTACGCAGATATGCAGATTATTTTCATAAATAATGCGCCGTACAACATACAACAAAAAGGACCCCGGATCGTCGCAGGATATACTTTTGTTTTCTTGATTTCAGTGTCTTTCCCCACTCACGCATCGTCGACGCCCTCCTCCCAGCCCTTCGCGCGCTCCACCGCTTTCTGCCACCCTGCCACCCCTTTTGCCTCGTCTTCTCATCCATCTCCGGCCCAAACTCCACACTGCCCTTCGTATTCACCTCCGCCAGCGTCTCGGGTTTCTCAATGTCCCACCCGAAAAGCCTTATCGCACTCCCCGCAAGCAACGCGCTCCCCAGCGCCGTGCTCTCCCGCATCTCAGGCCGGATGACCGTGAACCCGCCCACATCCGCCAGCACGCGCATCGCCAAATCCCATTCGTCATCCCGCCGTCGACTTTCAGATGCGCGAGGGGCGAGCCCGAGTCTTTGAGCATGCTCTCGATGATGGCGCGCGTCTGGTACGCGTTGGCCTCGAGCGTTGCCCGCGCGATGTGCGACGGGTTCGTGTACTGCGAGATGCCGATAAGCGTACCCGCTGCGCCGGGGTCCCAGTACGGCGCCAGCAGCCCCGAGAAGGCGGTGACGAAGTAGAGCCCGCCCGAGTTCGGCTCTTTGGCGGCGAGGTCGTTGATGTCCGCCGCGGAGGAGATGATGTTCATCGAGTCGCGCAGCCATTTGATCGCGCTGCCTGCGACGGCGATGGAGCCTTCGAGCGCGTATACGGGTTTGGCGTTCGGGCCGGCTTGGTAGGCGATCTGAGAGCGGGCAAGTGAGCGATAGGGAGGATGGCGGAGGTAAGTAAGCCGTACCGTGCTCAGCAGACCATGAGAACTCTTGACGATCTCACCGCCCGTGCAGAAGAGCAGGAACGCGCCAGTGCCGTAGGTGCACTTGGCCTCACCCTGCTTGAGGCACTTGTTGCCCACGAGCGCGCCCTGTTGGTCGCCGACGAGACCGCCGACCGGGACGCCCGCGAGGGGCCCGTACGCGATCTTGCCGTACACCTCAGAGGTGGAGACGAGTTTCGGGAGAATGGATGGGCGGAAGCCGAAGAACGCGACAAGGGAGGGCTCCCACTGCAGGGTGGTGGTGTTGAGGAGGAGAGTGCGGGAGGCATTGGTGACCTCGCTGAGGTGGATGTTGGTAGCGGCACCGCCCAGGAGGTTGTAGAGCACCCAGGACTCGACAGTACCAAAAAGAAGATCGTCGGCTTCGTGGCTGCTTTAACTTCTGGATAGTTGTCGATCATCCATCGCAGCTTGATCGCAGAAAAGTAAGTAGATAGAGGGAGACCGGTGCTGGATAGCGTTTAGTTTTCTGAACGGCGTGGTTATGTATTAAGTAACTTACATCTCGCGCAGCGCCTCGATACCGTCCTTGCCTTTTCTCCAGACACCAGGTGAGACTTCGATACCAGTCTCCAGAAGCTTCGCCTGGAAGTGGGCGACAGTGTTTTTGGTGCGCGAGTCGGTCCAGACGATGGCCTTGCAAAGTGGCTTTCCGGACTTGCGGCTCCACGCGACAGCGGTTTCTCGCTGGTTAGTGATTCCGATAACCTTGACGCTGTCTTTGGACCACCCCGCTGCTACCATGTCATCGATGGCGGCAGCAACGCAGCGGTCTGCGTGCTCCTGGATTTCGGTCGCATCGTGGTCGTGCCAGCTGCGGGAAACAAAGTGTCAGTGTTACCGACAACGATAAGATACTCTTGTCTCACCCTGGATGGGGATAATACTGGGGAAACTCGAGCTGGTGCTGAGCGACAATGTCGGCGTAGCGGTCAAAGATAATAAAGCGGACGGAGGTGGTGCCGCAGTCCAGAGAGCCAACAAACTCGCCGGGTTTGGACATGGTGGAGTTGCGTCCTGCAAGGAGCTTGCAAGGGATTATAAGGCGGGGCCCCCTAACATATTATCCGGACCGTCTTGGTCACATGTCGGCCGGGAAAAGGTGGAACCCAACCATTTGCCTGATCCCTGCTTGATGCCGCGGCACTCGTGTGCCTTCGCGCCCCACGCCTGTCGGTACACAGTGTTCACTATCCCCGTGTTACAACCGTCCGCAACAGTCCCACAGGCGGGGTTCTATAGGCTATGGCGCTCGAGTTGTGCCTCAAGATTGAACATTCGGGATTTACAGAGTAACAACACGGGTAATCTTTTTTCTCTTCGGGCGACGCGGACCGCGTTTTGTTTCAGCTTGAAGTTGATGACGCTCGTTAACTTCATCGAACATTTCCGAACTGTCGTAATACCGATAAGCTAATACTGACTGCTGTCCGCCCGCCCACGACGAGCAGGTAAGCTAGCAATTGTGTAAATAGATTCCCCGTTCTGGTAAGCAACGCAAAGTTTTCGAACCAATAAACCGATTCTTACCGATATCAATATTCAGTTCGGGAATAGTCAGACACGACAAGAAAAAAAAACACAAAATGTTCTGCTCTGAACAGCGAATCAGACTGCTCCCGCTGGCAAGGATCCAACTGAGCAGAATCCAGCTTTGACAACAGTGATCAGCAGTGCTCTCGTTCAGAACACCAGGACAGAATCACTCGACCTCGACGCATCGGAGCGGATCCTACTAGTTGATGGTCTGGACTCGCCGTTCTGATTGTACGGAACCCGAACCCGCGCACAAACTCGGTGCTCGTCGCTTGAAGTCGAGTCGACGGGTTTTAATCTCAACTCGTATGAGCCCTGAGCCCTGAGGCCTGAACGCGAGTCTCTGTGTAAGAGGCCCTCCAAATCCACGAGCATCATACCGGTCGAACATTGAAACGAAGAGATCAAGCTCGGATTATTATCTATCCCCGAAGAGCGCTAGCGTTGACTCGTCTCTACTCGTCTGCCGCGGCGGTGCGTGCCAGCTGGCCTGCGCTACATACAGCTCTAACTCAATACTCTAGGAACCGGCACCAATTCGAAATTCGAGCTTACTTTCGGGTAGCGCGCAGTGTTGTAGGCCCGGACTCTCGTTCTTCTGCGGTATGCAAGTCGTCTTCGAACTGTAGCTAGCAAAAAAGATGTGAAGCGGCGGGCCTTGCGTTGAAGTTGATCATCGCTTTTGGACGGACTGAAAACTAGTAGATTGGTCACCGTTCTTTACCTGCCGGTGAGAATCATCGGCATGGACGGGTACTACACTCCATCCGACGACCCGTGATTTCAAAAGCGAATGCTGTCTGAAACCGAGCTGAGCGCTGAAGCACATAAATATAAGAGCACGTACTTGGATTCCTTGACAGGCTACAGCGGGCGCCAATTTCATACTATCCACTGGATGGTCACGGTGCAATCGATCCGGCCAGTGATTCTGTTAAAGGTGAGTGTAACGGTGTTCAATGGCGGGTGCTTGAATCCGCGGAGTAGATGGCATCGAGAAGGCACAACAAGATTACACACTATGGCTGTCTGGCACTAGCACGCTTGTCAGCCGACAATTGGGCGAATAGTTGAAAAACAAGTTGAAACACGATCACGTGCATACGTCTCACGGTTGACATCGTTTTATTAATAATATCAGGTAAAACGATATTGCAGACGATAGGCGTCGTAAAGTTGAGTCCAGTGACGCAATCTATCGGCCTCGAGGAAAGAGATACATAGCGAAGAGGGGGAAGTGCGGCGCGAGCAGCCCGCTCGGCAACGGCAGCCTGAGGAAAGGGGTCAGAGAATGTGGAGAGGTGTTAAAATAATCGCAAACCACGGCAACCGTTGGGCGGATCCGTCTCTGGATAATATCTCATTGTAGGACTGGATAGTGCCCGCGCCCCGAAGGATATTGCCATTCTAGACGGAAACGACAAGCTCGACTGATTTGCTGTAATGTGAAGCAGGTGCTTACAATAGCGTTTTCCTTTCGCAAGAGACTTATCTCGTCTTTGAGGTCGACAATCACCTACAAAAAGGGTAGGTCCAGAGCCCCTTCATTGTGGAAACAAGTGCTTTATTGCCTCGGTGTTGTTTGCTATCTCTGCGTTGTTTTTTTGCTAACTCTGCTCGGAGGTCCGGGATGGCTTGTATCATCTGAGCAAAGCCTGCTATGGGACCCGCAGCTGGAACGAAAGACATGCATGTCATTGCATGAGTCATAGTCAACAAGGATATAAAACACATCGAGACCTGGCGCAGGAGCTGCGCCCGGGACGACAGCGGGGCCCTGGCACTTTAAGTCGCTTGTTCCGTCAGCATGATTTCGGCTTCATAGTTGACAATCGCCTCGAAGATTTCATTATTGACAGGACTATTCATTACTCACTGGATACATTGTGAGCCGCACACTTTCGAGGCTTTGGTGAAGAGAGGCTTAGAGAGCGTACGCAGGTCCCGAGTCAATCTGGCTTCCAAGCTGATCGCCAACCGCGGAAGGAGGATTGGCTGCCGCTGCGGGGACACGGTACCGCACAGTTTTGATGATGCCGTTGTTAACGAACTGAGGGGGGATATCGAGGGTAACTGCATTCAGGCTTAGTCCACCGCTTCAATGTCGCTGAAGAGCGTACGAACGGTTCGTAGCGAAGATTTGTTAGCAGGACGGCGATCGCCACCTAGGCCATCTAGTACAACGCGACGACGTTGACAATGAACATTGAAGAAGCTTTGACAGGTCAAACATAATCACGTGTGTCTACAGTTGATTTTTTCCAATCTGAATCCAAACCCAACCTATACATAAAAGAAATCGGAGGAATATTCCAGCGCTGGCGTTAGGGAATATTGCATCTGCGCGCGGATAGGCCATACAAAACAGTAAAGAGTCACGAAGGGAGACCCGCTGTTGCGAACTTGTTATTCCGTCCATGGTTCATCTATCTTGGCATCGAGGCTCGCGCGGCCCAGGCCAGGAACGCTCTACCATGCACCGCATAATCTGCGTCTTGGAAGCCCGCGATAGGGTGTACCAACTTCAATCACAACCAACAAAACGGCGGGCTACCCCACGTTACTCCAGAGCTGCGACACCATCGGTGGGATGGGTTGCCCATGGAACACGCCGCCACCACTGCCACCGCCACCGATGCGAGGGTCGTCCATAACGAGAGACGTGTGCCGCGCATGCTGCTGCATCCCACTGTGGCCGGGAGCCGCAAACGTCGGCTGTACGGGCGATACAGACGCCGAAGAGGAGTAAAACACGGCAAGCTGATCCGACCCTGACCCCCGCGGCCCGCTGCCGCCACCAACGCCGCCCATGGCCACCCCCGCACGCAGGCCCAAGTCGTTGCCACCGTAATGCGCCGGCCCATACCCGTACGGATCGCCGCCTCCACTGGGGAACAGCTGCGCCGCGGCCATGGAATTCGACACGGCACGTTGATGGTGAAGCGGCCGATGCGGCGCAAGCGGCTGCTGCTGTTGCTGCGTAAAGCCTCCAGGAACGCCAACGGCATGTTGCTGGCCGCCCGCTGTGGGTACGACGACGCCCAGATGGTCGACTGCCCGCTCAAATCCTGCGACGCAAACCGTTGGTGTGCACCGTGCTGCGCCATACCATGCCCTGGTCCGAGCCCTGGTACTGCGGCGCAAGTTGATGCTGCTGATACTGATGTTGCTGCTGCTGGTGGCCAGCGCCACCACCACTCCCTGCAAACATAAGCCCTTGCTCGTCCCGCGAGGCGGACCAAATCGATTGTGCCTGCGCCATCCCGCCAGCGCCGCTGCCTCCGCCCAGCCCCAGCCCTACACCTGCTCCCGCGCGAGACCCAAATAGCAACGACTCGCCAGGCGGGCCCGTCCCTGGAGACGCGAGAGGCTTACTGGGCGCCACCGGCACCGAGAAGTTATTCAGCAAATCGAGAGCTGTCGTCGCAGGGATCTGCGTCCCGGGCGTAAGCGACGACAACATTGGTTGCGGTGCACGGAACGGCGAAAGGGGCGCCGAGCCGATACTACCCCGCGACGGAGGTGCAATGGGCGACGGACGCACGGGCGTTTTGGGACGCGCCGTAGGAACGACCGGTGATACAGGCGCGTCCCTGCAAAACAACAACTTGAGCATAGAAAATCGCAAACCGATGAATAGAATAGCACACCTCAAGTCCCACACAATCTCGTCCTCATCGCTCGCCTCTTCCGCCGCCGCATTATCAAGAAACGAGAACGCGTCATGGAGGATGTCTTCGTCCGTGCGAGACGTCTCCTCCGTCATCGCATCCTCTTCGAGCTCGGGCGTCTGCAAAGCGACGCGCACGTCCCGGAACGTCGCGAGAGGGTCAGCGACGGACGCGGGGATCACAGGCTTCGCCGCTTCCACTCCCTTGACTACAAACTGTCCCCCGTATAGCGCCAATGGCGAGCCCTGCTCGCATAAAAGGTGTCAGCTTCGATTCACATCCCACCGAACGAAGGATAGATCGCACCTCGAGGTCCACAATCCTCCTCGCATCGCGCAACAGATCTGCAATGCGCATGAGCTGTTCTACATTCGGATGCACCTCCTCACGAGGTCCCACTGTGCGGCGTGCCGCGCCCACGCCCATATGCGTATCCTTGTCCTGGGGTTGCACCTCATCACCTACAGCATCGACAGCATTTTGCGGCGGAAGCGGCCCGCCCATGAGCCCGCGCAACGGCAGCCACCCACGCATATCCACGTCCTCCTCCAACTCCAGCTCAAGGTCGACCTCTCCCTCCCCCCCTCACGTAGCGCAGGCAACAATCCCACTGGAAACGCCCTCCCGAGCCTTCTCAAAAACTCGGCATACGTCGTCCAAAAACGAGCCGCCTGTGCCCTCAGCTCCTGAGTCGCCTTCTCCCTTCCTCCTCCTCCAGTTGCATTTGCATTTTCAGATCCATCCGCTCCCCCTCCACCGGCAGCCACCTCCCCAACAGCCTCACGCACCCACCCCAATTGCCCAGTATCCACTTGCTCCCCACGCGCAGCGCAGGCAGCGTCCGTCTGAACACTGCGCTAATCCTCTCCGCCAGCTCTTGCCCCGTAGCCGCAGCCGCGCCACCGCCGTTGCTATTGACGTCGTTCATGCTCATGCTCATGGCGCCGTGATGTCCCCCCTCCCGCGCCGGCCCCTTCGGCCGCCACCGCCTTGCCCGTGCCCGCCCATCCCGGTTCCCATGGCGGTCCCAAGCCCCGTATACGCCTCTTCCAGCTCGCGGACCCCAACATCCAAAAGCGCTGTATGCAGCGCAAGCAGATGCGCCAGCTGCGCCGCCTGCACCTCCGGGGGTGTCGCCGGCATCGCGAACGGCGTACCGGGCGCAGGCGCAGGGGTGCCGCCTCCAGATGCATGGCGCCGGCGCCGACTGCGGTCCCTCTCCGTCTTGTCCCTTTCCTTCTCTCTGTCGGCCCCAAAATCCGTGTTATCTCCGGAGGAAGTCGCGGCCGCAGCAGTCGCAGGAGCAGCGGTCATACGCCCGACCCAGACGGCGCCCTGCGCCATGACGCCCACGCGCACGATCATTTCTTCGGGGAGCGCGCGTTCCGCCACGAGTCTTGCGAGCCCACGCGCCGTATGTGTCGCGAGGGCAAGCGTCAGCGTCCGGGGTGTAGTCGTATCCGTATTCGTAGTCGAATTGTTGTCGTTGGGAGCCCGCCAAAGCGCATGCAAAAGCACCAAATCGCGCTTAAAGCGCTCCACGCGAACGCGCGGCGCCTCCCTTGGCGGCGGCTCAGCGCCACCAGCAGCAGCACCTGTAGCGTCGTCCTCGCTCCCGTCGTATTGATTCCATTTCTCCAGCTTTCCTTGGGTGTGCGCAGACCGCACGCGCGCGAGGACGCCGGCGAGGTTCTCGCCTGCTGTCTCGAAGGCAGCGCGCACGCAAAGCGCGCGAAGGTACCACGCGACCGAGGCGAGGGTGTCGCCTTCGTATCTGAACGGGGCGGTGCACATGAGTCGGGGCATGTAAATTGAGGTAGGATGGACACTGACCCTGCTAGAATCGCCAACTGATGCGCAGCGTTGCCCTCGTGCGGCGCGAGCGCGTGCGCGGCCATGTACAGCGCACGCGGGCGGGCATAGTTCGTGCGCGGTTCGTACAGCTTCTTCTTCGCTTCATGTGCCTTATTGCCCTTATACTGCTCCCGGTAGCGCGCAATGTCCCCTAGACACACGAGCGCCTTGCTCAGCACGCTCTTCGCGTGCGCCTCGTCCACGCTGAATTCGTTATTATGAGTCCCATCGTCTGCCGCTTCAGCGTCGGCGGGGAACCCAAACTGATTCGTCCGGTCGTCGGGTGCGGGCGCTTCCTCCGCTCCCAAGAGCCCTGCTATCCCCGCGGGCGCATCCGCATCCGCAAGGGCGTGCCCGTACGTGCGCTGCACCCGAAGCACGAGTGCCCGCCAAAAACGTTCTTCATCTGCGAGAAACTGTCGAAAACGCTGAAGCATCTTGCGGCCCTCGACTGGGTTACCGTTATTGTTGTGATTATTGTGCGCCGGCGACCGTGAAAGCCGTTGTTTGTAGAGCGTGATGAACGCGTAGGAAGTCTGCATCCACAGATGCGTCACCGCGTCGCGTGCCTCGCGTGCTACCGGGTAGAGCAGTAGCAGGTGAAGGTACCTACGCCGGAGACTGAATGACAAATGAGTGACCCAGTACTATAGCAGAAAATATGGCAAATATTTTACTTTTTGCGCTGAAAATCGGCCTCTCGGTAGTTCCCCCAGACATCGCGTGCGAGCAGCGTCTTGAGCCCTGCGTGTATGCTGCGCGCCTCGCTATCGGTGTGTGGTCAGAGCTCCCGGCAGCGAGAAAAAGCGGGACGGCGGGGCGTCCCGGAAGGCGGAGAGGGTGTGAGTGGGAAAGCATCGGGACGTACCGGGCAACGACGGCGGGTTGGTCTGTCATTTTGAGCCCGCGCAGAACATGGGTATGTGGCTAGAGGCAGCCGAGTAAACAGCCGGCAAATGCCTTTGGCACCTCGGCATCTACCATTTTTTCCGGAATCCGCGACCCTGCCCGCGATTGCGCCATTCACTGCGTCAAGTCTCTGGAGCCCTGGACTGTCATTCCACTCAACTGAGCTCATATCTGAGAAAACATAGAAGCAATACTTGGTCACTATAGCTTGACGACTCATAATCTGTCATTTGGCGGCTATCTTCACGGTGCTATATCTGAGAAGACACAGAAACGATACTTGGGGTCTACCAATTTCATAGCCAACTGGCGTTGTAACCACAGCGTCCATATCTCGCTGTAGCTCAGTCAATCCGCCGCCATGCCAGGTCCGAATGACACGTACCATGACAGATCTCACCGTGCTCGCCGTTGACAGTCTCTTTTTTAACTGAAGCTCCGTTTTGACCAACATCTGCAGTGTCCAGATGGCGAGCCGCTGTGAGTCAGGTTCTCGGGGCACGTTGCGCTGCATCAGCATCTGCCAACCGGCGACTCGACAGATCCCTTTCTGCGGCAATGCTGTAAAACACTCAGTGTCAATTTGGACGCAGGCCGAGCGGGGCCGGCGGGCATCTAATCTAACCCTTCGTGATGTCTGTCTGCTATGAATATACAGCTCGCAACTCCGACAGGCGCTGCACTCGAAGACGCCGCGGCATTTCTCCGAATCAGTTTTTCCAGCAGAAGTTCCCACCTTTCGCCCTTCCTCCAAATCTCTTGTTCATCCTTACGTTCGGATCAACTTGACGCCTCTCGGAGCCGGCCAGGCTTAGGACATCCTGCCGAAAAAGTGCTATGTATGTGTTCAGAGACATTTTCTTCTGTCAATTCTGCACCGATTCCACTGATGTCAAGTAGAAACCTATTGTTTTGATGGTACTGCGTGTATAGGCTCTCTTTCCGGATTCAACGTTCGATCCGGCGATTTTCACTGGCTGGCGAAATTCAATCGCAGCTCCAACCTCCCCGACTGTCGTCTCGGCTGCCGCAAGAGATTGATGATTTAACCCTCATGATTCAGCTGTGCTATGTGCCGCCAGCGAGTGCCTGGGCCAGTCGATCATTTAGCCGCTATTTTACCCGGCGCATGATTTTTCTCAGGGTTGAGTAGTGCGATCGGCTACATATTACACCTTCAAATTCGCCCACGAGTACATGTTATAACTTGGTATGCATACAAGTTCACATTTACAAATACAGAGAATAAGTAATACTAGAGCAGACCCCGAGCTCGATTTCAGATATGAACAGTCTTGTCCGTCGACACCATGATGCCCGACTGACGCTTATCCGCCTCGTGCACCATGGTGCCCACACTGTCGATGTCGAGGTGCCTCGCCCCATGCTCGGCGGAATGCGCCGGATTATTCAGGAACCGCAAAGGATATCCGATACTCGCTCCTGTTGTGCGAGTTGGCCAGCTCTTGGGAGGTTCTCCGGGCGGCGCGGATGATGATGAGGTTGAACGCGATTCCCACTATCTGGACTGCCTATTATAGAGTTAGGGCTGGGCACGTTGAGTGTTTGCAAGACATACGACATGCGTGGTCACATAGACCGCAACACTGTTGGTGAAATAGGTAATAAATATGACGAGGCATGTGCCTGTGTAGAGGAGCCCGGATTCAACAACGGTGCGGATGACATGCTGCAGTCTGCTCGGAGGACGAGGCCCAGTCGTCTGGGTTTCAGACTGATATCGAACGTTCCTGAGACCGTGATCAATCTCCCAGATGCGAACGACCATGAGGCCTAGAAAGCTGGTTGGGGGGGCAGCCGAGTAAAGACCAGGCTCGCTCGCACCTGTGGTGAGGACGTTTGTCACAATCGTCGTAGCACAAAATGTGCTGATTAAGGGCTTGAACTGTGATCCACTCAGAAGCACATGGGTGTTCAGGGTGATCTCCAAGTATAATAGCACTCCGGCGATGGCGATATTAGCAAATAGGAGCAAGAGAGGCAGAGTGATCGCAAGCCACGACCGGGAGTAGATCATATAACACCTATAGACCTTCCATGGAAATCAGAACCAAGATAATGAGGTTCATCGAAATGATTTCTCACCAGCATTGCATCTGCAATGAAGGTTTGGATCACTACCGTTGCAGTCTACCAAAGGGCAGTTGGGTGGTTGGCAGACGGGCTCGGAGAGAAATATAACGCCACCTTCACGACGTTAATCGGGTCGGATATAGCCGCGAGATCGACGGTCGCTTCTGACGGCCCATTGGCGATTTCGAAGATGTGTAGGGTGTCATAGAAATGCAGGACGGCATCGACCGTTGCGATTGAAAACATGAGGAATGCAACGAGAATCATAGGCCAGTTTAGCTCTCGGATTCGCTTGAGTCGATTCTGGTGAAAGGCCAGCGCCGGGATGCAGAAGCCACAGGTGACGAGGTAGATCCCGTAAAAAATGCTCTCGAAGAACAGGCCGTACGTTTGCGCGTCTGTGAGGGGATATCCCATGGCCGATACGAGGGATTCGCGCCATCCGGCTGGGTATAAGTAAGAGCATCGCGGACGTTTCAGGAGGAGGTGCAGTGCAGTGCAGGAGCGGGACACAGCTGATGGGATCAGTTGAGTACTCATCTCCTTCCTGCGAGTAGTTCGATTTCCAAAGCTAGCAGGGCATCTTGGACTCGGAGCTGGCATTCTTCTTATCGCGGGAGCCCTCATGGCTCATTGGTAACATTACTCTCCTCCTCGGACTCGGACCGCAATTCATGCCTGATTCTACCGCCGACCCCCAGTCCATCCCGCTGCCGGTACTGAACACGCCCGGCTCGAAGCTCGCGACTCATGACTCTCGAACGAACGCGGCTCGCTTTTGGTTAATATTTGTCGCACTATGTTTCTGCACCTTGCTCTCAGCTCTCGATCTGGTCTGAACTCTCCAATACAGCGCTGTGCGGCAAACTCTGACAAGTATGACACTGAACAGGGCGGAATCGGTACAGCAGCGCCGACAATTGTACGCGATCTAGACGGGGGCGATTTCACCTGGGTGTCTTCCGCGTACACGCTTTCTTCGGCCGCATGCATCCCCATCAGCGGGAACCTGGCCCAGATCTTCGGTCGACGACCAGTGCTCCTCGTCGGAATCGTTCTTTTCGCCGCTAGGTCAGCCGTCTCGGGATAGGCGCGAGTTATGACGGCTTTGATAGCAGGGAGAGGTCAGTCGACACAGATATTACTCATCTCTGATTCGCTAATAGGGTAGCGATAGCGGTTCAAGGCGTTGGAGGCGGCATCGTCCAGTCGCTCGCCTCCATCGTCGTCGCGGATCTTGTTTCTCTGCGACGGCGTGGTATATTCCATGAAATCACGGGTGTAAGTCGACCGGTCAACTACCATCGTCCTTCCCTTATCATTCATCCAAGTATCTGGTCTGTTGGAACGATAATCGGGCCTCTCATAGCCGGCTCTCTGTCCGCCAAGGTGTCGTGGTGCTGGCTGTTCTGTCCGTGCACCTCCTTTCACTGCAGCGGCAATACTAACGTTCTGTTCAGATCTCAATATCCCACTCTGCGGCATAACCTTCACCGTCGTCTTTCTGTTCCTACGACTTCACGTCCCGCGCGAACGCCTGGCGAAGAAACTGGCGCGAGTCGATTGGATGCGCGTGCACCACCAGTCCTGTATATAACACCGCGCTCACTGACACCCGCCGGCGGATTCACAGTGGAAACGCACTGATCATGACTTCCTCAACCGCGTGTATGCTCGCCCTCACCTGGGGCGGCGTGCGCTTTCCGTGGTCCTTCGCGCGCATCATCGCCCCTCTCGTCCTCCGCATCTGTGGGCTTTGCCTGGCTCAGTATTACGAGTCCCGCTGGGCCGTTCAACCAACAGTGAGACTTTAGCCCGGTGTTCTGTAGCTTTGACTGATTTCGCCCCCTTCGTTCAAGGTGCCACTCAGGCTGTTATCGAATCGAACCGGCTTTGCGGGGTGAGTTCTTCAATGTCCGTTTGCTTCAGCGCTGATGCAGATTTCGTCTCTGCTCGTCAGCTTTGTATCCACCTTCATCTCGGGGATGGTCACCGTCAGCGTAGCTTGTAAGATCATCATCAATATCCTTGTATTTTTGTAAGTTGTAACGTGTGCAACTGACGCCCGGCCATCGTCCGGTCTACCTGTACGCACCCCGCCTCGTCTGCTACCGTCCCGGCTGATAGACGATATCAATATTTCGGTTATTCAGCCGCTGTTTGCCCAGCGCATGATTTTTCTCAGGGTTGAGTAGTGCGATCGGCTACTTATTACATCTTCAAATTCGCCCACGAGTACATGTTATAACTTGGTATGCATACAAGTTCACATTTACAAATACAGAGAATAAGTAATACTAGAACAGACTCGATTTCAGATATGAACAGTTTTATCTGTCGGCATGCCCGACTGCTCGTCTGTTTCGTGCACAGTGGTCACGTTGATTGCGAGGTGTCTCACCCCATGCTCGAGGGTATCAGCTGGATTCATGAACCGCAGAGGATTCCCGCTCATGTTTTGCGAGATGGCCAGCTCTTGGGCCGTTCTTCGGGCGGCGCGGATGATGATGAGGTTGAATGCGATTCCCGCTATCTGGACCGCCTATTATCGAGTTAGGGTTTGGGACATTGCTAGCAGAGGGTATTTGGGAGACATACGACATCTGTGATCACATAGACCGCAACACTGTTGGTGATGTAGGTAATTAATACAACGATGCATGTGCCTGTGTAGAGGAGCCCAGATTCAACAACGGTGCGGATGACATGCTGCAGTCTGTTCGGAGGGCGAGACCCAGTCGTCTGGGATTCAGACTGATATCGAACGTCCCTGAGACAGTGATCAATCTTCCAAATGCGAACGACTATGAGGCCTAAAAAGCTGATTGGAGAAGCATCCAGGTGAAGACCTGGCTCGCCTCACCTGAGGTGAGGACGTTTGTCACGATCGTCGTGGCACAAAATGTGCTTATCAAGGGCTTGAATCGCGGTGCAGTTAGGAGCGCATTGGTGTGGGTGATCTCCGAGTAGAAAAGCACTCCGGAGACGGCGGTATTAGCAAATACGAGCAAGAGCGGCAGAGTGATCGGAAGCCACGACCGTGAGTAGATCACCCAACACCTATAGACCTTCCATAGAATCAGGAAATCAGAACCACTTGAATCGGATAATGAGATTCATCGAAATGATTTCTCACCAGCATCGCATCTGCAATCCACATTTGGATGACTATCGTTCCAGTCTAGCAAAGGGCAGTCGAGCGGTTGGCAGACCGGGAAGAGAAATTTGACGCTACCTTGATATCGTTAATCGGGTCGGACATGGCTCCAAAATCGATGGCCGCTTCAGATGGACCATTGGCAATTTCGAAGGTGTGTAGGTTGCGATAGAACTGAAGGACGGCATCGGCCGTGCAATTGAAAATATGAGGAATGCAACAAGAACCATGGGCCAGTTGAGTTCTCGGATTCGTCTGAGTCGATTCTGGTGACAGGCTAGCACCGGGATACAGAAGCCGCATGTGACGAGGTAGATTCCGTAGAAAATGCTCTCGAAGAACAAGCCATACGTTTGAGCATCTGTGAGGGGAAATCCATGGCCGATATGGGGGATTGACGCCATCCGGCTGTATATAAGTAAGAGTCACTGCATTCAGAGGCTTTGTCGGCGCAGGGTTGCTGACATTGATCGACGTGTGCCGACGACGTGTGCCGACCTGCGGAAATAGACGTGCCGCCGCTTGTGTTTCCAAGGGTCCGCTAAGGTCGGCTAAGGGTCTATCAATGTCCGCACAGCGCAAAATCCTGTGCCGACAACCGGCCTGAACGCAGTGAGTATCGCGTACGCAGTGGACTGTTTCAGCAGCAGGAGCGGGCAACAACTGAGGATATCGGTTGAGTGATCTGAGAATCTACTTTCTGACCGCAACGGACCGGAGCAGTTCGATTTGCTGGCGTTCTTCTTATCGCGGGAGTAGTACGGCTGTTGACGGCACCCGGCGACGGTTCTATGTACGCAGAGTTGCGATGACCCCGGGTCATGATCCTTGGTCAACAGTCAACGGTCAGCAAGGCTCCTGAAGCTGACGTACAAGTTCAACTTCAACTTGTACGGTTCCCGTACGACGGGTAAGTACCCGGCCTTACCTGGCCCGTTCCGTCGGACCCTTCGACATTCCTTTTCGCGGCCGTGCCCATCGATATCAAAAATCGGCCGTCGACGGCGCAGGTAGACGGGACCTAGAAGCTCGGAGGCGTCGGTGCAAATATACATGTAGATCAACCCGAAACTTGAAGCCAGAGGGGTGTTCATCGTAAATTGTGGGTGATTGCAGATCGTCTCCCGCGCGAGATGTATGGACATTGCAGTTACTTCCCGTATGGAACCATAAATGTGATATCACCGCCACATGGGCATTGCCCACCTTCGAGCAGATAGAACGGGCATTGGACCGCTGGGAGCTCAGCCACCCAACCACGGAAGGCAGACGCCTCATCGTGCCAATGGTCGTCGAGGGATGACGCCTATCTAGCGACAACGACCCGAGGAAAAAGGCCATACGGATACCCAGAGAGCTAGGGCGGTCGAACCAAGACTCACTGACTCAAGTAGGTGAGCTAGTCGCGATCAAAGAGGCTGTGGAATCGCCCCGCTGGATACACCTATAAAGATATACAGCGATTCGAAATATGTGATAGAGCGGCTCGATACTGAAAGCCTTCGGCGTTGACAAGACGAAGGCTTCCACACTGTTGAAAACGGAGACCTGTTCGCCTGACGGTGGCGAAAATCAGTAGGGAAAGAACTATCGGCGCGGCGTGGATGGATGTGTGGTCCAGGACTTGCTGTTCGGCATGGTATCTTCTAGCTGAAGTTTGCATAGAGCGCGCCTCATGGAAAGTGTTCGCGCAGTGGCGTTCACTGTAGCAAGTCAACTTCGTCATGACGAACACCGAGATCGCCGCCCCGGCATCTTCCGACAACGGTTTCTGATGATTACTGAGATTTGTCGGTCAGCTAACAATGGGAATTCAAGTTCAGAGTCTCCGTCAGCTAGCATGGGACACACCATAAGCAGCCTGCGCTATGTCTTGTTCACCTTCCTCCCCGACCAGTTCTTCGCCAAACTCCCACGATCGACGCCGACCTAACCGGTCGTACATTCCTCATCACTGGTTCCAACACCGGCTGGGCCTCGCAGCCGCCATCCACCTCGCGCGCCTCAAAGCGTCGCACCTCATCCTCGGTGTGCGCGATCTGCAGAAAGGCGAGAGGGCCAAGGAGCGGATTATTGCGGAGACGCAGTATACGGGGACGATCGATGTGTGGGAGCTCGACATGACCAAGTTCGAGAGCGTGAAGCGTTTCCGGGAGAAGGCGAAGACAAGTCTGAGTCGGCTGGACGGGGCGATTCTGAACGCGGGGATTCCGAATCCGCCGCGGTGGGAGGTGACGGCGGATGGGTGGAGAAGCTGTAAGTGTCTTTGTGTTCGTTTCAGAGCTGCTTTATGGACTGCGCACAGTTTTCAGGTCAACGGAATCGCTACGGGGCTTCTCGGCGTCCTCCTCCTCCCCTCCTCCAGCCACCACAAAGCTCCCACCCCCGTCCCCGATGCGACCCAGATGCTGCCCCATCTAAGTATCACCGGATCCGCAGGTACTTCATCTTCTCTATCCCGCATTCACTTCACGCCCGCATTTGAGCCATGTCTCCCCAGATTCCAAGAAAAATCAGCCCCGCATCCTCCGACGCCCTGAACGACATCTCCGTCAGCGCGCGGCTCGATCGGTACCCCGTCACCAAGCTCTTCAACCTCTTCGTCGCGCGCGCAATTAGCGCGCTGCCGCAGGCCGAGGGCGTGGTCGTCAAGTACGCAGAGCAGCACGCTTTTCCACATCTCAAATTTAACTCACCTGGTTGCGATTTACAGCTGCGTCGACCCGGGGATGTGCAAATCCGATATCGGGCGCAACCGCAAGCTCGGGCCCATCGCCGCGTACGTCTTCTTCAATTCCCCTTCCCCGCGATTGGCGTCATGACTTAAAATAACATAGGTGGATATACGACACCGTTTGCTGGACCACCACTAAAGGCGCCATCAACTTGGTCTGGGGGGTGACCGAGCCCACGCCGCCCGGCGCGTGGGTCAGCTCGTGTACAGTTCGGCAGTGCGTACCCCCTTTGTGATCTGGCCGCGTGTGTGGCTGACTGCACCCCATTTCATCCACAGACCGTCCAAGTGGGCGCGGAGCAAGGACGGGTTTCCCGTGCAGGCGAAGGGTGTTCGCGAGAGATGGTTGACGTGTGGCGGGCGCGGGGGTGCCGGAGGTGGATGAAGTTGTCAATGTGCGGGTGTAGCGAGCTCGATACAGCTGCAGTT
>QVIE01001981.1:0-25403 GCA_013387415.1 Panellus pusillus
GTTTTCGCCATCGAGACTATTGAGAACCGCCGTCACAAATACATTCTTGTTCTCCGACTCCATTAATCAAAGGATATAGTACTCGCAACGGCTCGGATTCGCCCGCTACTTTCCTCACTTGAATGGCATTCAGAAAATTGGTTTCGGAATTTCTCCTTCGGACAGAGTGTCTAGATATTGCAATACTGGATCCCCGACTATGAGGGCTCCTTTAGGAACTAAACCATTCGCGGCTTCAGCGGTTTTTAGTTGCTGATCGAACGGGAGTTCGCTAGTGATTGCTTCTTGCGAGACATGTCCCTCTGCCGGCGGTTGATTATCCTCCGGGGTCTCTTCTTCATCTGAATCGTCTTCAGTAAAGCCGATTTGCTCGAAAGCGTCTTTCACCGGCACTCTGGCCTTGGTTAATAACCCTTTCATCTTCTTCTGGAGTTTCGGACTCAGCTTCATAAGGGTTTGCCACGAAAGGCCGACCTCAAGTGCTTTAATAAGGTCGGCTATCCCGTCTAATTCCTCGTCCAAATCTCCATCATCTATCGGCGCTTTCAACTTATAGTTCTGCCCTTTCTGGTCGCCGGCGGTTGTTGACCTGTTTGCCGCCGGTGGATCCCGTACTTTGGGTTCCATGATCCTGGCGGCGGTCTGAACCGGTGGCACAGAACGGTAGGGCAGTTCTGTAGTTGTGCGCCCGCCTGTTGGTTTAGGCTGGGGCGCTTCTTCTTTTTCTTCGTTCAATTTTGCGGCCAACCGCCTAGAACGGTTTTTCATCTTGGCCGCCGCTTCTGCTTTTAATCTCCCGGCGCTCCTTTATCCATTACCACTTCTATTTGACCCGTTCGTTGGGTCTGTGGATTTTGCCTGTTCCTTCGGTCCTCAGGGAGCTCATTGGTACTCGAGGTTGGGTTTTCGGCTCCCATCCTCGGACCATTCAGAAACCCTCGTTGGACGACCCGTTCCCCGTTCGAGAAGGATTGGATCTAGTCCCCACTGCAAATTGCGTCTCAACTCCCGGCCCTTCATTTTCGCTCGCCTGTAGCTGCCTCATAGCTGCCACCAGGGTCGAAACCATCTTTTTATCGACGGCCGGCGCCGGTGTAGGCGGTCTGGGTATACTTGCGGGCGGTGGGATTGGACTACCCCGTTGCAGGATCTGCCGTTGTTGAATTAACTGCCGGACAAGATTCTGCTGGTTGACTTGCAGGGTGCGAATTTCGTCGTCCCTAGGATCATAGGAATTCTGTGCGCCTTCGTATTCTGCTTCAATAACAGCCCATTCCTCCGGACTGATCTCTTCCATGTCTCTTTCTATCTGGGAGTACGAACTTAAATAGTTCGACTGGGCAGTGGTAGTGGCTCTCGCCGCATATTCTTCTACCATCTGTCCCGAGACTTAGCTCCCCCATAGGTATGGCTGAGCCATCCATAAAGAAGTCCCGCTGCCCGACCACCTTGA
Organism: Panellus pusillus; assembly: GCA_013387415.1. NCBI lineage: Eukaryota > Fungi > Basidiomycota > Agaricomycetes > Agaricales > Mycenaceae > Panellus > Panellus pusillus. The sequence continues at coordinate 1,454 of QVIE01001981.1, forward strand.
TCTTGCCCTCGTCAAGATGCTTCCGGCGCGTCTGACACTCCCCAATGAAGTGCCCGCTCTTTCGGCAATAATGACACAAATCCATAGGGCCCGGCGGTTGTCTGAATCTGACTTCCTGTCTCGGCGGCATGGTTTGAGCATCAGATGGCCCGGCGGTTCTAGCAGGAATCGTTTTGTACAGTTGTTTAATCTGTTCAATGTCTTCTTTATGCCTCTTGTCGGATACATCCAAGCGATCTCGCATATTTACTAGTGTCACTTTTATCTCATCTAAGGCGCGGGCTGTATGTTCGCCACCCTCGGCTTTCATCATCCTTTCAGGGGTAAGCGACCGGCCCTTCCCTCGACTAGATTCCTCGTGCGGATAGGTTAAGAAGGTAGTCTGCCGGCTGTACCGGGTTGATATTTTTCTAGCCTCCTCTTCCACTTCCGCAAAGGTATATCCTTCTTCTTCGTCATCGTCATCTGGCGGCGGCTGATTTGCCTGCTGCAATCGGGCGGCCTCCGCTTCCTTCTTTGCGTCCCGGGCATTATCGATTTTAATAACCACTTGATTTCTGAAGGCTTCTGTCAGCCTGCTTAAAATCATGGGTACGACTTCTCGATCTGTGGTGAGTCCGGCAGCCATAAGCTTCGGGACTAACACTTTCAGGGCCCGTAACAATTTTATCAGTTCTTCAAAATCGTCGAAACCAATACTGCCGGCGCCATGAGCGCGGAATACGGATTTCAACTTTCTGACCGACCCTTGGTCATTTTCTTTAGCATCCGGGTAGTTGTCAATTATTTCTTTCCGGAATGCTTTGTACGATTTCGTGTAGGAAGAAAACTTCCTCCACTGTTCAGCAATCTCGCGTTCGGCATATCTGGCTACGAAGGCATTCTTTGCTGCTTCGACTGTCCCTGCTATTTCCATCATTCGTTCCATATTGTCAAGGAACTGCAGAAGTTTTTCGGGTTCATCGCCAGTAAACGTCGGCGCATGCTTCTCGTACGGTTCGGGGATTCTTTTTGTATCATTTGCCATTGTGACTTGTGATACGGTGGTTTGTTTTATAAATGGTTTTATAGGTTGTTTCGAAAGGTCTGATACGTCCGGGGACTCAGAATCTATTTCCTCTTGTAGAGGGCTTGTTTGTGGAGCGGGCGGGCTCAACACTTGTGGGTCTCGCGGAGCGTAGTCACTCGACGCGGTTGGCAGAGCGTATTCACTCGATGCCGGGTTTAGCGGAGCGTAGTCACTCGACGCTAGGGTCTGCGGAGCGTATTCACTCGACACAGAAGGGGGTAGTGGAGCGGTTTCACTCGACACTAAAGGTTGCGGAGCGTAGTCACTCGACGCAGTTGGTTCAGCCGGCGGCTGTTTGCTTTTATAGCTTTGTTGCCTCTTTTTAGTAGTGGCGGCTACTTCTGCCCGAGCTTTATCGGCTGCGGACTGTGATTCTTCCTCAACTCGTTTATTAGAGTTGCGGGTTTTCCTTGGACCAGGTGTGACCCAAGCTGAACGCGCGTTTCTCGAAGAGCCGGCTGATGCCGTGTCTAGTTCGATGAACCGAGGTAGAATTACTTGGTTTTGGTTCCGGAGCTAAGGCTCAACAGAACGGGTTTTTCTCTTGTTGGCGGGTAGTACTAGAGTACTGGCCGGCTGTTCAAGAAGCGTACTTCTTTGGGTTTTTCAAGCGCAAATATGATTCTGTCTCACCCCTCGCGGTGGGCTCCAGATGAAACGGTGCACGTAGGTGCAGCCGTGAAATCAAATGAAGACTAAGTTTCTATTTGAAAGCGAGCAAGGCTCAAGCTAACAAAATCCCTCAATCTCAAAATAAATCACAACTCCAATCAATGCTTCGTGGGTAAGGTAAGGTAAGGTAAATTTACACGGCACGGTCCCGCTGAGGAACGCCGGTTTCGGGAAGTATCCCGGAGTACTACAGGCATTTTTTATGTACTCCATCGTTCCCGACTCCAAATACCCTCTGAGCCGAGCTGACGCACCCGGTCTCCCGTCGCGCTGTAGAACCCAGGTGATACTTGAAGCAAAAGGCCGAATCTAAGCACTGTTACCTCTATTGTTAGCTGACCGAAAAACAGGAACTGCGTAGAACACTTCAAGGATATCATGAGCAAATTTAGCTACTCGAGAGATGGTTTTTCGTTCGTATATCATGGATTTGAAGAACTCGACATCATCAAGTTCCTCCCTCCGTGTGCGTAATGTCGGTACGGACCGGAAGAGATCCTCCAGGAAGGCCACTCTCAGTGCTGTCACTTCTCGGGAGGAGGTACAGTGGAGGAGGGCATGTTCCGGGGTCTCGACTTTGGTGCGGCAGAAACGACATACACGCTTGGAACGATCATCTTCTCGCGGCTTCTCATGATCTCCGTACCTCAGAATCTCGACGGCAAGCAGGTGGGTGGACAGCAAAAGAGAGGTAACAGCCTCTCTGTGTTTCTGTGTCTTCACCATTGACAAGTAGTGCCGCAGTTTCAGAATCTGTGGGGCGGGAGGCTTATCCTTTTGTGGTTCTCGGCGTCCTTTGATCAGGTACAGCTTTTCATTCGAGTCGACAGAGTCCTGAATCCATTGCAGCATCAACTTTTCCACGGACTTTTTGTACTCAGTGACAGAGTCGGACGTTGCGTTTGCAAAGTCCGGTCCGGGGCATGCAAATGGAAGCTTGGTCGCGGCGGTTGCCAGGTCTTTCGCCCATGACTTCTTTCCCCTCGCTTCCAACCTAATGGAGCTGTCGTAGGCAGCACGAGCAAAGTGAGTGGGCGGCAGACTCAGAAGGTATTGCCAATAACCAAGTGCTAGGACATAACGTCGTACTCTGAGAGGTACAATGCCAGTTTCGGTAAAAAGCGTGATTACCGTGGACCGACTATGCAGATTGAGCATCTGCCGGATGAACGACACCTGTACGTCGGAGAGCTGTTTCACGTGGACATCCTCGCAGTCGGGTGACACTTCACATCCGTGCGTGAGATGACAGTCGACGCGCGCCAAGTATAGCGCTTTCAGCTCCCGAGGGGTTAGTCGCCCGGTCTTATCCTCAATTGCCATTATGCGGTGCGCACAGTACCGCGCCGTGCCTGCCTTGGCCGTATAATGGGCCTGGAACATATTCTGAGTGTCGGTGCGTAGGACAAAACCCACATATTTCTCTTCTTCAGAAATTGTGAGCACAGCTTCCCCGAGCGTGAAGACGGGTACAGGGCTGGGAACCGGACCGAGGACCAAGATGACTGTCTTCAGCATGTTGATCAGGATGAAGTTCCGCGAGCACCATTCCTGGAGCGCAAGGAGCTTGGCACGTAAACCTCGGGCAGAGAAAGATACTAGAAGTACGTCATCTGCTTGCGCCATCATCGCCATTCTTACTTGCTCCATGACCACGTCGTCCGCATCCGGTAGCATTACGAGGTCGGCCATATACAGATTCCAGAGCACCGGAGAGGCTGGATCGCCAGTTAGCAGACCGATAAGTGCTTTGAACTCTTCTGATTGAGAATCTCCGTGTTTCACATAGTAACCCATGCTCATGTAAGTTTTTCTCAGCCAGTCGGAGATCGGACCTGCCATTCCCATGCGTGCCAGCTTCAGCCAGAGGGTGCAGTGGTCGGTTGACGGAAACGCGTTGGTGGCATCAATAGCAGCGACATACACCGTCTTTCCTTGCGCTCGGGCATGGTCCCGGATGCATCGCAAAATGAACGGATTATTATTCGTGCGATATTTTTCGCGGAAGCCATTTTGCCAGTCAGGGATCAAACCTCGAGCCGCGGCCCATTGAGTTATACGTCGGTGGATCAGGAGAGTCAGCACTTTCAAGAAACAGCTTTCCAGGGCAATAATGCGGTAGCTATCGGGTTATGACCCGGTTTTCCCTTCTTCAGTAGTCCAATGATTGTCGTTCTCAACCAGATTGATGGGCTTCCACCTTGACGTACGCACTCGTTACACAAGCGGACAATGTCCACGTTCGGGATCCCCAGGATGACCTCGTAGTCTATTCCATCTTCTCCCGTTGCGCTGTCCATGGAATGATCGAGAAGATGTGCCTTCGCCCACGCTCCGTCCTCTTCTGCCCACTGAGCCGAGAAGAAGCGCTCTGGGGGTGGGTGTGTTCGGGGTAGTAGGACAGGCGTATCGTCCTCCAAAATCACAATAGCGCGTATGATATTCCAAGTTTTCCAACTTCAATAATCGAGCCATGGCTGTGAGAATTAGACATGAAAGCATGGATGTAGCCAAGTAAACCCATTGTCTATATTCATGGATGTAGCCATTGGGTTGGCTAGTATCCCTGGCTGCTGTACTACAGTATTTGGGTACTCCCAGGTGCCGGCCATTGGTTGTATGTATTTGTTCTTGGTGGCCGGGCCAGTATACAATCAAAATTGATCCAGTTGGAAACCATAAATCCCATCAATAATAAACCTACATTACCATCAATATTGTTATGGATCCAAATGGAGCAGTCCCCACATAACCTAATAGAGCGTGGGAACACCAGTGGTTGTATGTATTTGTTCTCGGGGGCCGGGGCATATACAATCAAAATTGATCCACTTGGCTGCATGAATCCCATCAATAATACATCTGCATTTTCTAGATCCAAATGGAGCATTCCCCACAGATCCAGATAGCGTGGGAACTCCTGCCGCCGCTGTTCCGAACCGTTCCCCTTGATCCCGTTTTGGCCACTGCACACGTGATCCAAATAATGCGCTTTGACCGGCTTTTTCTTGGCCAGTTCTGCACCCCCTGATACACAGCACCTCCTCAACTTCTCTCAAGGTATATCTGCACTCTGTCAATATGTTGGCCACTATACCCGGCCCTAGGGGTGCTATTTGTCGCGTTCCGAACCGTTCCCCTTGTTCCCGTTTTGGACACTGAACACGTGATCCAGATATCGCGCTTTGACCGGCTTTTCCTTGGCCAGTTCTGCACCCCCTGATACACAGCACCTCCTTCTCAACTTCTCTCAAGGTATATCTGCACTCTTTCAATATGTTTGACCACTATCCCGGGCCCTAGGAGGTGCTATTTGTCACTTAGTGGCCTTCCTTTTGTGGGCATCAAATCCGGCGCAATAGGTTCTGGCCCTCGGCATGGGCTTCATTCTCTTCATATCCTGTCTTATACCCTTTTACCTTGTTTACCTCCGCCTCACTGGCGTCTTCTGGTACAAAGCACACCTTTAAAATGCATTTGATTTCTTGCAAATTCGATTTTTCCACTGTATCCGGCATTTGAGGCCCTAGTCTTTGGTTTTCAGCTTCAACCAATTGTTTCCCAGCTGCCTAGCAGTCATCTGCCCCGAATGGCTGCGCATTGGGCCCTTACGGCGCTGCATTGGGCCCCTACAGCTCTTCTTACCACGTGCCGAAAAAGCGCCGCTAATGGCACGATATGCTTTACGGCCGCGATTCACGGCCAAAAACAAAGTAATTAGTGTTCCGCGCTCATCCGCAACGAAGCCGACTTCCTCTCCGCCAGGTTTTTGCCTTGTTTTTGGTGCATTGGGCTTGTGGATCCGTCTCTGCCCCCATTTCGGACAGTTTATGGCTCACACCTCTGTTCTTTGGTATGTATCCCAGGCTACCTACCATGAGTCTGTTGTTGCACTCCCTGTTGCTCCCATTGTACTTCTCCTCCGAGTCGTCGAATCCGCCATTTATTTGCATCGGTTTATTGTCCGCGCAAGGCGTGATCCGATCATGCTTCGCCAAGCCGCGGGCCACTTGTTCTGCATTGGTCTTCGGTCACCACATTCAATTTTTGAGTAGCCCTAATCAAGTTGAATGCACCAGGATCTATGAGAAAGATGTGAGAAGCCGTGGCCGCATTTTGACCACCCGCAAAGAGAAAAAAAGAAGGTACATGCGGGAATTGAACGGCCGACCAGTAACAGACTAGCCTATAAATCAAGCAGTATGATAAACCACTAGACTATCAGGGAGTTTACAATGCATCGACAATCATTGCTAGATTGTCCAGTTCTGCCGGTCTGACATCCTCTCAAACTCAATCTCGTCAAGTCCATTATATCGTAGTCAAAATTACAGTATGTGCATACATCACCATCTACGCCCTTAAACTGCTCATGAAACAGCGCCAGGCCCTCGAGGATCCACGCGACATCGTTTACCGCACGCTCCCAGCCTTCTTGAGCGGCAGATGAGTCGATGACTGCGCAGCCCCAGAAGTTGAGCGAGGCGACGATGCTCAACATACCATTTGGGCCCCAATGCATGAGCTCGTCTTCCCACTCGCCGTATTTCCCCCAACCTCCCATTGGCCGTCTGTTCCTTTCACGCGCCATTCCGGCTGCAGTCCGTCCCACCATTTCCACCATCCGTCTTCGTAGGCCACTGGATCCGGGACAGGAATGGGCGCTCCCTTCCTTCCCCGCCCAATCCAGCGAGAGACTTGCTCAGGGCGCCCTTTCGCCGACAACTTGTGGCTCGGTGACTCAAATCGGCTTGCGATCTCGATTCGCGACCACGCTGCTAGGCAAGCGTTGAAGTGTGGTCCGAGATCCCGATTTGTCATCTCCCTCCACGCGTTTGAAAACCACTCGGGGGCGTTCGGCGGGCACGGCGGTTGTTGCCAACCTGAGGGCGCCTCAGACGTGGCCGCTGCCGCTGTGGAAGCCGGAGGGGTAAGAGTCGTGGACGGAGCGGAGTCCGCTGTGGAAGCGGGAGCGGTGAAGGTCGTGGACGGAGCCGCACGGTCCGCTGCGGAAGCCAGAGCGGTGGAGGTCGTGGACGGGGCGGCGTCCGCTGCGGAAGCGAGAGCGGTGAGGGTCGTCGACGGGGCGGCGTCCGCCTCGGAGGCGGGAGCGGTGAGGATCGTGGACGGAGCGGCAGCCGCCGCGGAAGCGAGAGCGGTGGAGGTTGTGGACGGTGCGGCGTCCGCCACGGAAGCGGGAGCGGTGAGGGTCGTGGATAAAGCGGCAGCCGCCGCGGAAGCGAGAGCGGTGGAGGTCGTGGACAGGGCGGCGTCCGCCGCGGAAGCGGGAGCGGGAGCGGTGAGGGTGGTGGACGGAGCGGCAGCCGTCGCGGAAGCTGGAGGTGGGAGCGTCGCAGGCAGCTGACCGGGGCCGTTGTCATGGCGAAGGCCGCTGGCGTCCTTATCGCGCTTGCCGCCTTCGTGATCGAGATGTTCCTGAGCACCGTTTTCACCGCGCTCGTCGCCATCGTTCTCCTCGACGTCCTCCCCATCCAAGACTCCTGACCGATTGGACTCAACGTCCATGTCAAACAGCCCCGATCCATCTGACTCCGCATCCTCCCGTCCGCTCCGAGTCACATCAGTGTCCTGATGCTGCCAATCTGGCATCTCGACATCCGCCGGCGAGCGCGGGACAGAAGCCTCGTCTCCCGCGGTCTGCTCATCCGCTTCGCCATCGTCGCCGGTCCCACCCTCGCCCGAGATTGCACCATCCCTCGCCAAGCGCCTGGATCGGCGCTGAGGTAGTGCGGGTGTCGCTGTCTTGATCTTGGTGGTCGCCCTCGGCTTTGGACGTCCGCCTCCGTTCTTAGGCTCTGGCATGCCTGCTTCCATTCGTAATACCCGCCCAAATTCGGCGTTCCGGAGAACGTTGCGGGCACGCTGCTGCTCATGCGTGAGGTCTTCGTAATCAATCCCCGCCGTTGGGTCCTTGAAGGTGAGGCTCATCCCGTTCGGCAAGACGATCGTGGTCGTAGTGGGACGCGGCGGACGGGGAAGAGGAGGAGCAGACGTGTCCATATGGAGCGGGGCTGTCGGGGGACTAGATGGGGGCACGGCAGGAGTCTCGGCAGCGGCGGCGCTGCTCGTGGCATGGGCATCAGCGGCAGGAGCCACGGGCGCGACTGGCGACTCGGAACTCGCGACGGCCGCGGTCGGGCGCGGGTTGCGCTTTCTCTTCTTTGTAGCCGGCGCTGCTGACTCCTTAGCCTTGCTCCTCTTCGCCTTCTTCTTCGCAGGTGCCGATGCCAAACTGTCATCTGAGTCAACGCCGGACTCGTCCTCCTCGTCCTCGTCCTCCTCGTCCTCGTCCTCCTCGTCATCGACGGAGGGGATAGTGTACTTCGCGTTTTCGAGATTGGTGTCCGCAGGCAATGCGCTCGCCGCGCAATCATCCGGTGCTATTAGTCCTGTTTAGACATTTTCATAATGAAATTTGACGTCCACTCACTGAACGCCGTAGCGAGGTATTCCTGCATGAATTTGACAACGTTATTCGAGAAGCGAGTCTTGTCCCACGTGTTAAAAGCGTCCCCCTGCGGTGTGCGATTCCGCCCATACGCGACACTATTCCACGCGTCAGAAAAAGACGGCATGTAACGTATGTGTGCGAGTACTTACTGTACAGTCTTGATCTCGCCCCCATATTTCGGCATTGGGCCTCCGATGAGAATCATCGCATGCATCCCTGTGTACTCCGAGATTCCCCTCAGGATGGGCCCCACAAAATCGGGGAACGCGTCGATACACCTGCAATGATACTCAGCTCACGCTATATGAAAAGCACGGAATGCTCACTTTTGGCGATCAATGGGCAAGTTCGAAGGAGGGTTCGACAGCACCCGCAGATATTCCTCCTTTGCTGTTCGCGCCGCATCCTTTGCTCGGGCTGCCAGGGCCTCCTGTTCTGCGGCAGGCAAGTCCTTGAAGATTTTGCGGGCGACCTCGGCGCGAAAGCCCGCTTTCGGATTCTTGCACCCCACCGTTCCAGGTGCTCCCTCCGCCCGAGCCTTCTCCCACGCATCCGCTACCGCTGGCTTGATCTTGTCGTCCATAGATTCGTGCATTAACTGCTGGAATGCTTGGCGTGCTTTCGGTGGTGGCGTCATGCCCGCGAGTTTGGCCAGCAGCACTGCAAAGGGGTCTTTCCTGGGGTCCAATCCGGCCTTTTGGCGCCGTCGACGTCGAAGACGATAGTTGAACCACCGACGAATACGCTGCCGACCACGACTGAGGACAAGAGTGACATGAGTAACGTGTCGTCACGCACCGCATCCAATTCCTCGATCCGTGGGCCCCTCTCAGCTTCCTCCTCGTCCGTAAGCTTCTCCGGCACAATCGGAGCGTTGGGGTCGAATGGCGCCAAGACCGGCTCTTCATGGTCTGGGATCCGCCAATTTATGCGCGCATGATACTCATTGCAGACCTTCTGCAAGTAATCGCGCTCTGGAGCCCACCCGATGTCGCGCGCAGCCGAGTAGCCGTCAAGATGAGGGGCCAGAATGCTCTCCCTGGCACCCTCGGCCCACAACCTCAAATTTTTACGGTCTGCTTTCGACTTCCGAGGACGGCTCTTATTCTTGTTAGCCATGGTCTGCAAGATAACTGTTCAGCCGCCTTCGTACTGTTCTTGAACTCACTTTTTACTTTATCCCGGTCTTCCACGGTCGTATTAGACGAAACGAAGAGCAAGTTTCCAATCCATCAGACCTTGGCGTGTTTGTAACCGTGCTTGTGATTTCATGACCGCAAATCCAGCTTGCCATACGGTTTTGCTGATGCCTGATCGTACACATGATAAGGTGCGTGTCCTCGCATCTTTCCCATTGTCTTTTTCCTCCCCAAAATGTCTCCCGCAGGATTAACATTTGAGGAACTGCTCGCCAACCTCAGTCTCGGAGAAGACTCGCTCTCACCACAGCCGTTCCAACCATCGTCTTCACCGCCGCCTCGTACCCTATCCTTATCACCCTCGCCTCGGCCGCCGTCTGGTACCCCGTCCTTACCGCCACCGCCCCGGACTTTTTCTTCCTCGGGCAGTCTGCCACCTCCCCTTCCGCCTGCAACTGCACGCCGTTCGGCTCTCTATCAATATCATTCACCCGTGCGGAGTGGTTTCACCACAAGCTGGTAGGTCTAACCATTTGTCTTCGCCTGTCCTCTCGCTTAGCTTTGTCAGGGCGACTGCCGGGTCGGCTACTCAAGGCGTATCTAACGCGAGCGTTCAACGGGTCGATTCGGGACCGTCTCGCAGGCGGTCCAGGCGCCGGGCGGCGTACGTGGTTTTCCTAGGGACCGCCCCAGGTGTTTACCGAGAATGGTGTGTCTTTTTTTCTCATAAATCCCGCTATTGTGACTAATTTGACATGTACCTCGAGGCCTACTACACAACCTCTAGTTTCGGGCGTCCCCAACGCCATATATCAAGGCTACCCGTCAGTGGACGAGGCCCAAGCCGCGTATGATTATGCGTGTGCCCGTGGATGGACGCGCCGCTATTCCCGCCAAAATCGCCGGGTCACCCTGATCCCCGCCATGCCGACGGCCGTTGCCGGGTCGATTTCGAACCACCTCGTCGGGGCCGAGAATCCGCTTCACGTAGACGACCTCGACGATACTTGGTATGTTGTTTACCGTGGTATAACACCCGGCGTTTACCATTCGTCGTGCGTGAGATGCTTCCTTCGGGCCTCGTCATCTGACAATTGCCGATCCAGCCTTGAATGCCGGCTCAACACAACCGGGGTCCCGAATGCTGTTTACCACGCCGTCGACGGGTTGGACGAGGCCCTCAGGCAATTCGCAAGGGCTGTTTCACGTGGGGAGACCGGGGTTGCAGCCGCCCCAGCCTACACGTAGTTGAATACATTGTATCTATATTGAATGCAGCTCTCTTTTCCTGTCTTTGTCCCTAGGTTAGTAAGGACTCGACCCCAGAGAAAATAGGCCGAGCTGACAGCCAAAGTGATGACGTGATAACCCTAACCAAAGCGCCTCTCTGCGAACTCCTTCCGTCCCTGGTCCAACCTCAGCGGACATTGTATGGGTGCCTCATTGAGATTGAATGTTTTTCGCGCGCGGAATGTACTCCGGGGCATTGGTAGCATCTTATGGAAAAACGCTGTTCACCCAATTATCCGTCCTGGCTGTATGAAGATGACCTTGTCAGCCGAGATCTGCGAACTCCTCTCATATTGCGAACTCCTTGCTCGCTGGTCGATGCGTAGCGCACTCCTGAAAGCGCCTGGCGACAAAACCGGATCATCCGACTCGCGGGATGTGCTCCGGTGGTTGGCCAGTTTCGGTTCGTCATCGCACTGGTGCCTCATCCAAAGTCCTATCGACGTCCACGGCCAATTTGACTCAAACTCGGTGCGAACTCCCTCACAAATAAATGGCACATGCGAACTCGCCTACGGAATCTCACTGATGCGCTTACCGCCCTGGCGCCCGGGCACTCCCCAACGCCCTCAGTGGGGCACGGAATATGTACCGACATCTCTCAGCAACATTCCAGTAAAGTTCTTTTTTTTTTCACATTTTTGCCTGATTTTATACACCTTGCTCTTCAATCAGTGCCCGCGAACTCGCTACAAATTAGGTCGTCAGAGACCGTTCATAGATCGCTACTATAACCTTGACCACTTTCACCTCTCGTTCATGTCCAACACCGTCCCCAAGCGCGACCGCCGCCTCCTGTCTCAGTTTCAACACCAGTACGCCTTCTGCTCGTACGTCTTACTGGTCTTATAATTGCTGCAGGGCGCTCATCGAAACTTTTCCCCTCACCGCCAATGCGTCGCGCGGTGCCGAGACGGTCAAATTGACCGAGCATCAATATAAGTAATGTTCTTTCTTCATTCATACATTAACAAGTACTAAATGTAGTGTTTGCCATGTCAAAGCATACTCAGGAAGAAGGAACGCAACGAGAAGGCCCGCCTCCGCATTGCAGAGTACCTTATTCGAGACGTCGACCATACTTGTTGGGAAAGCTGATGATTTCCGAATAGGAAGCGCGCGCAGCTCAAGCAATCATCAGAACAGGACCAGCAGGCCTACGCAGAGCGCCAGAGGGAATACCGCGCTACCTATCGGAATAGGTGCGCACGTCGCGTCGGTACGCATCATCGCTAAACGTTTCATTGATTGATTTTCAGTCATCGGGAACTGATCGCGGACAAGGCCGCCAAGCGGCGCAGCAGGCACGTCGCTCGTTCCATGTGCTCTGCGAGACTTGCCTGACAACGCACCATCAGAGTCTTTGTTGAGAAGTTCGGCCCTGACGCCCTGGTCGCGAAACATCGGGCTAGCATTACGAAGCAGGTGGAGCGAGAATTCAAGAACCTGGACGGGCGTGCGCCGCGATGGGAGGTCGAAGAAGAGATCGAGTATCGTTTAGCGGCGTTGTTACGCCGCCGCCGCGACTAATATGAAGTACGAAGCCCGACTAATGTGAAGTACGAAGCCAATGAGAGGATGTTTTTTCTGCTGATTGTACAGACAAGTAAGTTCGGCAATAGCGTATTCAACAACAAATGACTCGTTCAAATGGCTGGGAGCACAACGGATTAGTTCCCTACACTCTCCTCGCAGTTACAATTACGCAGCCAAACTACATCGCATAGCCCGTCGTGGCCAGGGACGGGGACAAACATCACATCGAGGTCGGGTGCCGGGTTTGGGCAGGGGGCGCCGTCATGTCCAGACTGGTGGACGTATCCCAACGCCGTCAAAGTGGTTCGCTGCCAGCGACGTCCGGTCCACTCCTGCGTGCCAAGATCAGATCAAATCCCGGGTTTTCAATTACGGTAACGCACGTCCACAAAATGAGTAGGGAGTTCCTCGTGCGCGACTAAAAAACAGAAGCGGCAAGCTGGGATTCCTTCGTGGCACTCCGTGCAACGGAATAGAGGGTGCGCTCCGTCTCGCACCAAGAGCACTGGTGGGGTTCCCCGGAAACTGTTCCTGAGCGCGACGGATGACTATCCGAGCGCTTTGTGGGTTGTTCTGTGCCTCTCGGATACCGCTCATCGCCGCCAAACGGAGCTCGGTCCAGATATCGGTGGCGGTCCTGCCACCATCGGGGATGCCTTGAGTATTGTTGGGGAGATTCTGGGCAGCATCGTGCATGGGCTGGACGACATGGTGCGATGAATCGTTAAGCGATAAGACACGAAGCTGTTTTGTACCCTTTTAAATCTACCTACCTACCAATTAGTACATCCTGACTTGTTTGATACTGTATCTCTCATCGAATCTTAGACTCTTGATCAATTTTGAGACAGTGCATGTGGCTACGTCCATAGACAAAACATTGGGAAAGAGATTGATGCCGGATCTGGGAAGTGGCGGTGCCTCCCGACGGAATCGTCTGGACCACTACGCGAACAAAGTATCGACTTTCCGAAACTTGCGCAGGCAACTGTCTACCCGCCCAACCCGAAGCTGCAAATACCGGTCTTTTTCCACGTCCGACCCTGCGCATCAAAATCTTCGTCAGCCCGAAACCCCTGCCTCACCCAACGACCAGCCGCAGCGTCGAAATTGCTGGAACAGGTATCTCGTCTCGCCCTTCGCAATCGCCGTGAAGCCCCAGCATACAGCGCTGGCGGGCACAAGGATAGTGGTACCGGGGGGAGCGTACACCGCCATGTCGTCCCCTTTTCCCGAGTGCGGTACACGAACCACGAGCTCGTGTGGTGGTAATCGCCAAGCGTCGTGATGGCGCGCAAGGAACCGAACTGGTCGCCCGAGCTGTGCTCAATCAACATGGGGAAATTCCCGCACGAGAACTGGGCAGTGGTGAAGGCGGTGTTGGCGACGCGGGGTAGAGATGCTTGCTGGCGAGGGCCTCGATTGATTGATCTGGTCGGCATACATGACCGGTGACAGGCGGCTTAGCAGATCTGACAGACGTCAGGCAATGTCCAGTAGTGCGCACGGGTGCTTACGATTTTGATACGCCACTATTGCGAGGAAGGCGTAGTCTTCGACAAGAGTGCTGGCCTCGCGACGATTGAGAGCCCGATCGGCGACCTGATGCGGGAACTGTAAAAGGTTAGTCCTTATCTCGCAACATTTGCGCAGCTGTGAATCGTACCGCGCCGCGAACCCCGAACTCAATCCCGACACGGACACTGGCTCGTGTCCCCCAAATGAGTGAAGTCGCAGTTGCGATACAGGCGGCGGATGCCCTGTGTCGCCAGGCGCACGATGCCGGTCCACCAGCCGGTTTCGCCATATGGCGCACCGGCCCACAATCCGATGGCGAGGCCGGTGCGATCGACAAAGGGCCGAAGTACGCTGATGAAAATCAGTCAACGCGCGGTAATCAAGATTCGAATGCACTCACCCGACCTTCGGAACAAGAAGTAGGATACGCAGTTCGGTCAGTTTTTCCCAGTCGAAGCCTTGAGGAGAGCTATCACCCATGCGACCCGCTCGCAGGCGCCGCGATTTACGACTCCGAGGCTGCGAAGAGCTTCGCGCGCGCTTGCGTGACAGAGTGCCGCTGATGTTGGCGGACGTGTGGGGACTCGCTTGATCACCTCGGTCGCGGGATGGTTTGACGCGATCGAGGTATGTGATCAGTTTGCGCGGCGGTCCAAAGACTTGATCGGTTAGAGACGCGCGGCTCTTGAGAGTTTGTGCGACGGAGCTGGTAGCCTTGATCCCAGGGGACCGCAAGAGCTCGGGACTGGAAACGGGTTCGGTAGGCGCAAGGGACAGCTCGCGAATGGGGTCGGCAGACTTCCTGTCGAGCTCGTCCTCTTCGCTGGCTGATTCTTCCTCGTCCTCGTCTGAGTCCCAGGGCTGCGTCGCGCGCCGGAAGTGTTGGCCGACGACTCGTGAGGCTTAATCTGTCGAAGCGACAAGTCATACGAATGTGCCTACCACATCGAAAATTGTCCTTACCTCGCCACGGTACACACTGTCAAAGTCTTCAGTAAACATAAGGCTGCCGAGGCGGTCTTCGAGAATGTCGCGGAAAACGGTAGGTCGGGGGCCACTGAGAGGGGCTCCAAACGGCTGATTTTTGAAGGAAAAGCTGACTTGCGATCGGCCACGGCGGTCGAATTTCTGTGGGGCACGGCCAATGAGGAAGGGCATCTTGGTGTGTAGGTAGCCAACGGGTTGGCTACATCTGGGGCCTAGGATATTTTATTTTCTGTCGTTCGTAAGCGGCACCATGCCGTGTAATCTACCTACCTACCTGTCGTAAACGGAGGCAGTTGTGAGTTGCTCTGAAGTTTCAGATATTGGGATGATATATGTGCTGTTTGGGGGAATTTATGCAGAAAGGATCGCGTTAATGAAATATCAAAACAGATGAGTAGGAGGAGAAAAAGAAAATGCTCACGGAAGTGTAGTTCAGCGGGGATACTGTGTGAAGCTTTACGGAACCACTTGGAATCGCTGATGTACAAGGCTAACTCGTCGCGCATTTGATTGGCGGTTGTGCTAGACAATCTCTCGCGTTGGTCAGTGGTATAAGCCAAAAAGTAAGAAAGTGAGCGGACAGGATATAGACCAACATGTCATCTCCAATATCTCCTTCGAAGTGACTAGGAACGAAAGCCGCGGAGGCAGAATGAGATGCAGGACTTGCGGCCCGGTGGCTGTGTTGATGTTTGGTCTTGTAAGCTCATATGTTCTCGTCTACGGCCACAGTCACGATATGCAAGCCAGGAACCTGCATGTGCGCCGCTTCGCGACAAGATTTTCGACCGCACATGGATCCGACCAAGCGGGTATGGACGCCGGTATTGATGGAAACACCAGAGTTTTGGCCTAAACAGGTATGCGAATGATCCTCCTGCAAAAATCCAAAACTCCGATTTCGTTTTCTTAGAGCGCGGTATATCATAGTATTTAAGAAACGCTGTACAAAGAGAATGACTCTGGAACTAGTTGCGATTTTTTGACCCTCTCCTTCGCATCGAGCTTTTTGCATCCGTCATGGCCCCCGACAACAGCAGGATTAATCGTGGAGGCCGAGGACGCGCTAATCGGCGTATGATTAGTGATATATCTGTGGGGACCGACGCTACAGACGACAACGACGCATCGACCTTCAGCGCTGACCGCGGAGTAGTCTTCTCCAGTGATGGGCGACGACGCAGCGAGGTTCTTATGAATGTCGCCCACAAAAAACGGCGGCTGCAGCCAAGCGAGCTAGAAGATTCCCTAGCCAGCTGGATACCGGTTTCGATCGATGAGGAAGACGAGCCAGATTTTGAAACCGAAATGGCCCCGGACACGGCGACAGTACTGGGGAAGCGCAAGGTTTACGAGAGCTCAGTAAGTGGTTCATAAACGTGAACCCTACTTTCTGTCTGATTGAATCCGTTCTTCGCAGAGTGACCCGATGCGCGTGTGGCGGCCATTTTCTCAAATGTTTTTAGATGAGCTGCTGCGACATGACGGTCTAGGCGATCACGCTGCCCAGGACGACGCACGCTGCGCATCATGTAGTGCACAGTACACCACCGGGGCTGTGGGGCACGAGGTGGTACGACTCTTTAAATGTGAGGACTGCGGGCAGATTTTGCAGTGTAATCACTGCTGCGTTGCCGCCCATGCACAGACCCCGTTGCATCGAATTGAGGTACGTTGACTGGCTCGAACCTTGACCGTGTGGCGCTGATTACTTTGGTAGGAGTGGAACGGACACTTCTGGGTCCCTGCGACACTACGCGCCATTGGACTGGTGTATCAACTGGGTCACGGGGGGAAGTCTTGTCCGTATCCCGACCCGAGGCTGCTCACGATGACCGTCATTGAGTTACCCTTCATTCATCGCGTCCAGTATCGGTACTGCAAGTGCTCAAAGTCGGCAAACACTTCCAATGTCCAGCAATGTCTGCGCAATCAGTGGTATCCGGCAACCACGACAGATCCTGCCACGTGTTCAACATTCAGGACGCTCGAAACATTCCGCCTGCAGAACGTCGTCGGCAATATGAACGCGCACGATTTTATCACGGCCATCGAGCGGCAGACGGACGCAACCGCATCAACGAAGATGGATTGGCTCCCGGTGCGTGCATTTATATCAACGTGCGGAGCGGCACTGATGTTTATTTCTCAGCATCGGTACAAAGAGTTCATACGCATGTCGAGACAGTGGGCTTTTTTAATGCGATGTAAAAGGGCGGGACGCGGGCACGATGTGAAAGGTCTGATGGCAACGGCGCTTAGGGCGGTAGCGGTATCGTGCTGGGCATGTCCACATGACAAACGGAATATCCCTGATAATTGGCGAGAGGTGGATAAGAAATACCAGTGAGTACAAACTTTGTTTCGTGCTACATGATCTAACTGCCTCTGCAGATTTCTGTACATGCTCATAGTCGCACTGGACGCGAATTTCAAACTCAAGAATCGAATGCGGCGCAATGAGCACCCAGACCCGTCGTTGGGCCCGGGTTGGGGGTACTTTGTTGAGCCGGAGAGCTACCGGCAGCATCTGAAAGACTACGTAGCCGAGAAGGATGTGAGCACTCAGATTGTTCGGTTGCCCAGTTGATGATAACTGATCTGTGTTGTCAGGTGAGCACTTGCATCGCGTTCGCGGCACTACTGCAAAAGGACACACGCGGAACGGCCGGTTTGCGTACATCCGGGGTGGGTGGCTGCGTATGCGCTCGTCATGAATGCGTGTTGCCAAATGGTATAGGTGACTTACAGAAGGGAGAGCGGTATGTCTGGATTGTCGTGACGGCAACTAGGTCTGATAAATTACAGGTTTGCGAACATGGATTGGATTCTGATGGCTGCCCTTACCGGTTTCGCCCTGCTGTGGTTGACAATATCGTACGATATCGCTTGTCAGTGGAAGATCCACTTCGCGGAGCGCATCAAGAAGATGCCCCGGCACTTGCGCTTACCACTCGACTCCATCAAACTGCAGTGTGCTCTCCCAGTTTGGCACGCCGGATCGCACGAGAACAACTGTCAAGAGGAGAATAGTCTTAGCTTCAAACCAGGCGTTGGCAAATCCGATGGAGAGGGCATCGAGCGTAATTGGGCCAATCTCAACACTGCGTCATATCACACCAAGGAAATGTCGAAGGGGAATCGCGTGGATACACTGGAAGATAAGATCGACTCGAACAATTGGGGGAAGAATATCGGATTGGGTGCGTTTGATTGACATACTGGTGATCTACGCTTACTCCGGATGTTAGGATACACGCTACGCCGCAGACTGGCCGTGGCGCGCGCCGAGCGCGAACGGCAGGTGAAGGCCTTCGCCGAGGTGAATAGAACTGTGGAACGCACTGTCCGCGAGAGCTGGGCCAAGCAGATAGAGGACTGGCTGAAGGACGCGAGTAAACCGAATCCGTATATATTGGACAAGACTGGTAAGTGATCGTACTAGCCCTACGGAGAATCGGCTGACGTTTGATGCATTTGAGATGGCCCGTCCGAAGTGCAGGTCAGACTACAGCTGAAGCAGGAAGAAGAGCGCGAGCTAGCAAGTGGGAAGGACGTAATCCCGGGGACAAGCGCGACTGCTTTCCTGACCGCCGGGCTGCAGATTGAACAGGCACAGTGAGTGGCGAGAGCTGAATATCGACCGGATACTGACCGAAGAAAGGCGTCGCATCGTAGCCGAGCAGGCAGGCCTGGCATTGGCCGCGCCGGGACGGGAGTCCAGGGTCGAGGAGTTGCGAATCGTACTCCTGAAGAAGATCGCCGCGTTCCGCAGAATGCAGGCAACTTGGATGCCGGGCGCAGCTCGCGCAATCGTGGCTGACGAAGAACGACGCGACGAGGACACAGCACCGGTGCGGGCGGAGCATATCAAACTGTACATGCCTCACGAACTCCCTGAGGCCGTTCGAGCGCAGGGATGTGCGAAGGGGCTCCCTGAAATGGAGGCTAAGTTGCGAGCGGCACAGTGCGGATCTGCGCTCGCCCTCATGCGCGGGCACCTACACGCTAAGCGTCACATCATTACCTTCCGGAACGAGAATCTGACAGGTCAAAATCAAACCACGAAAGCGCGTACGTTGATCGGCCAGATTGGCGATCGTGTCAATGCCAGCGCGGCCAAGTACAGGAAGGCGCGGGCAGCTCTTGTTGAGCTCAAGGGCGAAGATTTTGCTCCCCACTTCAGGGAACTCAAGGACGAAGACGTCAGGCTGGACGGCAGCGATGGCGAATCCGACGCAGCCGCCCGCAAGAAGCTTTCAATGATCGCGGGGGGTCCAGGAGCTAGGTCGTCACGCAATGCACCCGGAGAATCGAGGCGCACAATGTCCTGGATCTGGACCACGACAGCGGGGTCCGGAGACGACGAGAAAGATTTACACGATTGTGAGTATGGAAGTTTTGTGACTCGGGCTAAGCAATAATCTGCGTTACAGCGGTGCGGGTCGAGTGGGCACGAGCTAAGGCACGAAAGAACAGATGGGAAGAAGAGGTCCTGCTACTGCAGGAGGAAATGCGCCGCACATTGCGCTATTTAGAATGGCAGGCAGTGTGGTGGGAGGCACGAGTAGACTCTAGGCCCGACGCGAAGGCTGACGTGCGGGCCGGCGTGGGTGCGTACGCGCGGAAACAAGCGTGGCTACACCGTCGGCTCGCGGCACACTTCAAGCTGGAGTGGGAGGAGAAGAAGGGGATGAATGTCGACGCAGTGATGGAGGGAGCGGATCTAGCACAGTTCTTCATACCGCCGTCGTCTTAGATGTAAATTGATTTATTGCACGCACGACGTCTACAGGTGGTAATTGGAAAAGAAGCCATCGACATACCACGGACACTGAGTATACTTCCAAAAAATATGGCCACCGGCATAATCGAGGACGATCCTGATGGGCTGCCCGCGAATGTAGTGGTACACATACCAATCCTCCGGAATGCTGCGGCCGAGAGCCAGCTCCTTAGCGTGTAGAAAGCCGTGTGGCCCAGCGAGGGCGGCGTGGACGTCGAGGGAGGCTTGCGCGTCGAGCCCGGCATCTGATGTGTGTCAGAGTCGGATTGATCGGATAATTCGGGCGCCGCACAGATCACATGCTCGCCATCAGGGTCCAACTGTTCAGCCCAGTTGGTCGTAGCCAAGCCCTTCGGTAATCTACGCCCGAACAGGTGTGCTACGCACATGCTCAAGGCGACGGGACCCGATTTCCGCGCGTATGGCTCCGGGAACGCGAGTCGCATCATGAAACCGACGTCAACGAAGAAGCGGGGACTCCATCCGAAATCTTCCCAGAGCGCCTTGCCATCGGTGAACAGCGCGACGCCTGCTTTGAGGATCTGCGAGCTCTCCACGATACGCCTCAGATGTGTGGGAAGGGCTGGAGAACGGGTGAGTGAGGTAGTCTCAGTATGGTGAGCACTTACTCGGCATGGCTCTGAGATTCAGGATGTAAACGACACCAGGAATGGCAATCTGTACGAGACAGGTTCCGACGCGCTCGGGATGGAACGGCAGAGCTGCGTCACCAGCAGCGTCGACTCGGTCTCGCTGTATCTTCAATACGGCGGGCCGGTTGGGGGCATTCTGTTCGTCGTCAGGTACGACGCGGACCACTCTCTCGGTGTCGAATCCGACGACGCCGTGTTCTATCGTTGCCAGAACTTCGTCGGCAACGGCGGGATCCAAAATATATCGGAAGGAGCTGGTCTGGAGGTATGGCGGCTGCAGGTGAGTGAGTGGTGGTAATGTTTGACTTTTGAGACGATAATAGGTACCAATTCGCTGCTCGACATCTTTACCACAGTCAATTTGCGAGAACTATTCTACATCTCAAGGCTGGAGAGCACCAGTATTTATTTTGGGAGCGGACTCGGTAGGTCATATGTTTTCGTTGATTCCGTTAGAACTTCTATTGATTCCGTGATAGGCACATGCACATGGATCCTGGAATCAGTGGCGGTACGGACGTCGACGTGTCTTCGCATCAAACTATCGCTATTCGCTGCCTCTCTTCTTCGCCTTTTGCCCAGGCCAGGGCTCCCGAGTGGCTCCCGGTTGCTGTCCAACGTTGCTCCCTTTGCAGCCATATGTCCGCAGATGTCCGCGTGGTCATGGGCACGCCGTAATCGTTGCTGTATATCTGTTTGATTTCTGGGGCGTAGCGGAGCAGGGTGCGCGTCTGTAGATACATACTATTGCACGGAATGGTCCAAGTGGGAACGGAATCAGCTGTAAACATCATAATGAATCTGCGGGTGATGTGCCCAACAAATCAATTGCCGCATTGGGTCGTGTATTGTAGTGTATTGTAGTGTATTGTATAGATGACCGAATTGGGACTTGGGGAGGCATACTGTATATTTCCGCATGACGGCGGGTGTGCTTTTGATGAGTTTCCCGATTGGGCATGATGTTGGGGGTGTAACAGTTTGATTGGAGGCTTTCGGGTTGATCCCAGGGAAGGATCAAAGCAATTGCCCGATTGAGCGTGATGATGGTCCCGGAGATCAATCTGCCGATCAGGTGAGCCAGCGCTTGTGATTAAAAAGGCCTAAGAATAGGCTAATTGAGGTGGCACCAGCCACAGATGGCTGGTGCCGTTGATAAGCTAGGAAAATGACCATAGGGAGAAAACGCTATTTTTCGCGATTCCCGAACCCATTCCCATGCGAATCATACTCGGAATAAGGACTAGTGCTGAGCCCAGAAGCAGCTAGTTGGACCGTGATGGCTGAGTAACGGACTGTTGAAGGAATAAGCCCCGGATATGGTTGCCTGCCTCGCTCCGAAACATGTAGGAGATGTGCTAGTCTATTATACCCATGGGAATTACAGCTTCCAAGAGTCGGATCCTTTGGAAGGACACTCTACAGCTGGTTCCAACCAGACATGCATTCTACCTGGGCACCTACGTTATCAGAAACACAACGAATACGATCGGCATGGTTCCGCTTGTTCCGATGTCTATTCCGAAGGAATCATGATCAGATCACTAGACGCGAGTCTGGAAGTCTAATCGCGGCCGACCTTCCGGAGCATATCTTCGTGGTTCAACCTCGGAACCTACACAATATGGTATCTCTCCTGTTGCTACGGACTCGTACAACACAGTACTAGCCTTTTAGCTTACGGGAGAGGCCTACAAACCAAGGAAATCGACATTCCATCGGAGGGTTCAACAAGCCAAGACACCCCTAGTGTCGGAGTTTCGTTGACCGGGCGTTGGAATTTCACCTCAAGCACATAATAATGGCGTGACCGCCTCAACAACCAATCGGAACGACTACATACCGAATTCCAGAGCGGCTTGGCGGACTTAATAATACTATTGCTCCTATGTTGCTAAATATTATTCCGAACATGTATAATAGTGTAGAATATCTCGAAATCGACAGAGAATACTTGGGTAGCGAATACCTTGGTTGCAGATCGATCCTTTTGGAGAGAACTGAGCCATTCCGTGAGCTAGTAGCCATAAAAACGCTACGATTCGGAATAAGAGTATTTTTGGGTTTCGACGTTCTACTATCAGTTGAATAGTGAATATCAAAACTTTTACTTGCTATTGTTGGAATTGTGAGATTGAGGCTTGGAATAAACGAATCTTAGGGATTCCTATCGAACGGCACTCGGGAACAAAGCGTACAAATCCGTGTTGTATCGGTCGCGTCGAATTTAGACGTCGTTATACCATTCCGAGCGTGTTTTGTGTCGGAAGCTTGATTTGGGTCGCATTCCCAAGACTATCAGTCTTATAAATTGCTGTTGAGCCGTTTGCTCCGGTCTATCTATCGTACATTTGTGTGAATACAGCTGAGAAGCTCTAAATCGAATACAAAAGCTTAGAATCATATTACTTGGTCATTCCAAGGTATTATTCGCAACACTACTCTTTTGAACGCTCTTCTGAGATAATAGCCTTCCCTACAACCTCTTCGAGGCCCTGTACTAGGGACTATACTCGGCGGCATCTACTGAGGGAATCACTCGCTACGAGCTCGTGTGGAGAGTTAAATCAGTACAGTTTTATACTGTTCCGATCGACTTTCTGAACGAATCATGTGAATAGTTTCTTCTATAGGTTCGCGCAGACTCATCACCTGGAGCCCCGCGAGGGAGGGTTAGAGTCTCTTTCAGAGCTATAAATCGAGTTTCGTGTGTGTGTACGTCTGAGTTTTACTCGGACACCCTACCAAACCAGTTTCGCTATTCCTCCTAAAGACAAGGAGAAGGCGATACAAAACAAAAATTCTGGTGACTTCCCTGTACTCTTAAGAACAGAGGGACAGTTAAGCGCAGGTAGACTACGACCTACCGCACCAGTTACTTCAGTCGACAGACCAGAACATCGCTTAGAGCCAAGGAAACTTTGGTTCCGCCGCTCGAACACCACAGAATTAGAAGGACTACTACGTCTTCGAGTTCTTTGACTCCGTTGGAACCTACACCAGGTCCTTCCGAATCAGTTACTACACCTTTCGCTCGGTCAAACATCCCGAGACCCTCAAGACATTCAATTCAAACCGAACACCCCGTACCAAATGTCATCTTTTAAAATACCTGCGTCTTACGACCAGAACCGTCCGAAATTCGATGGAGAGTCCACTGGCAGTCTGAGGAATTTCCTTAGAAAACTGCGAGACGGTCTTCAAGAGTGGAGGATCGTTGATGAGGACAAGCAGAAGCAATTGCTGCTTGATTACCTCGATCATTTCAACATCCGTGAACAATGGATGTTACTTCCATCGTACCCCGCTGCGGGAACTTCGAAAATTGGAAGAAGGAAATCCTTCAACTATATCCCGAAGTCGAGGATATGGATCAGGGATCTCTAGCCCGTCTCAAGGAAAATATCAATGAGAATGGAGTAATTACCCGCGCCGAACTCGGGAAATTACGACGATTCCGTATTTGCTTTCGTCAATGAGGCTGGAAATTATTGAAAGGGTCGCTCTCGTTACCAATAAACAATTGGTAGAGTGATCCTTTCTGTGCTTGAACAGGCTTTGCGAACGCGGTTGAGCCGCTATGAACCAACAAGCTATAGTTGCTATGTTGCAACCTCCGGGCGCTGGTGGTGTTGCCGCTGGGAATGCCGGAGTAGCTCTTGGAATCGACGAGGCGACAAGCTTCCGTACCAACAAGTGTTCCAAATAGCTGATTTTATTTCGGACAATTGGTCAGGCGAATGCCATGTACCTACTTGATGGAAGGAATCGTTGCGACTTCTCTTGCACCGAACCTTGAGGTTCGGTATTCCTACAGGGAATACGGTT
>QVIE01001980.1:0-111591 GCA_013387415.1 Panellus pusillus
CGATTCGCCATCTCTCCGCGAAGTACATCTCGTCACCGGCTTTCCCTTCATTCTAGAGCTTCCTTGGGGACGATTGCGGAAACTACAGGCCACATCTCTGAGCGTCCGCGAGTGCCTGGACATCTTGGAGGCTTCCCCCGCCCTCGTGGAATGTTCCCTGTCCTTCGACAATCGTTCGACACAGATAGCGCGACGCGGATCCCTGCGCTCGAACACCTCGAAATTCTCATTCTCCGCACATCGGGCTTTCACGCGGACCTTTTGAACTGCTTGACTCTCCCTGCGCTACGAGAGCTGCAGTTCCATGTTGCCCCATCGCCATCGAACGAAACCAGCCGCCTGAAAGTCATCTCTTTCTTGGAGCGATCTTCCCTCAACGGCCGCTTGGAACAACTTCGTTTCTCGGGACGGCCGAATTGTATGGGAATCCCCTGATCAGGGAGATGATGCAAAATGGGACGCGTCTTGGTCCACCGTTAAGACTGGCAAAGAACGGGGATGTGTATTAGATTCAGCTTTCTTTTGTCGTTGTCATACCCCAACTTTGGTCCCTGAATCCTTATCATTTTGTTTGATATGTGCTCACCCCTGCAAGGACTTTTGGTCGTGATAGGTAGGTAGGGAGCCTGGAGCATTACACGGCGTGCGAATCGCGAACGCCGATTTCCAGGGATTATCCCAAAGCAAGTAAAACTACGTCATCGCCCCTGGACCACTTCCAGCCAATTCGAGCCCCAGTGAGCAGATCCCACAGGTTCCCCAGTGCCCCGCCTTGGAACGACAGAAAGCAGCAAAAACGGTGACCCAGAATTGATTGGTTTCGACTCAGACAGACTCAACTTACAGGCGGTGCAACAGGATGGCGTACAGTTTCTGAAGGACCTCATGCACATATTTTCCAACCAGGACAATAGTTGAGCGTTCGTAAGTACTAATGGCTTTCAGAAACGCAACGGTAGTGAGTTGTCTGTGATTTCGGTAAAGCACGGAATAGTTTTTTCCAAAAATTTAGTACGCAAGTTAAGAACCTCAGGGGATGCTTGACTACCTCCCTGTACTTGCTTTTGCCTTGTAGGTCTTCGAACATATTTCCAGTATTGAAGTTGGTGTCAACATATTCAATTCCCTGGACTTTGATTGCGACTCTGCGAGAACATTGGCTGCAATATGGATTAAAGGCCTGCCGTACTAGGTGCAGGTCCAAAGATCATAACCCTCTGGAAATGGTTCTCAGAGCAAGACGACAGCCGTGAGAACCAAACTTTCTTAAGATCTTGCCATCGCAGCATCCGGCGGAATTAGTAATGATTGGTTCGGGCCCGCACTCAGCGCCGGCGCCAGTCTTCTGCCATGTAGGACGCACGGCGTCTGGCGCGTGGTCGAGGTTGCCGAGCGATCTTCATTATATGCCGAGATATATTGCGGGGCCGCGGCAGTGGGGTGTACCCGATGTGTATGAACTGTTCAGCGGCCAATGCATTGAATAAGGTTTCTTGAGGCCGCCGTTGAGGTCGCTCATGCCAACGACTCCGACGAAAAGAATCTACGATTTCAGGGGCTCAGATGACTACTGCGCGCTGACTGCCTCGGTTTTATGTAATCGGTCTCACGATCGATCTTGCGATCATCCTCGATGGTCCATGCACAATAACCCAAAAATTCGTGTATAGCATTCCCTCTATTGATACATACTCTATATCTTATAACGGGGCGGTTGTGTTGTAGAACTTCAAGCTCTTCACTTCCCAATCTGAATAAAACATGGAACTTAGCACCGCAGAAAAAAAGTACGGCAAAGAACTCACAGGCTTGGTCGAAAGACGCGCCGCTTGCAGCTACAAAAGCCTCGCACGTCGAGAATCCTGTCCGCGTCGCGCAGCTCTGCTCCTGCCCTGGTATCCCGCTGCTCGTCCACACACTACCCGCCCAGTCTAAGCAATGTCAGTTCACTTGGTCAAGTAGATAAGATGGCGAGTACGCACCTCCGCAGAGCGTCGTGTCAAAAATCGCAACATGATCGTAAAAGTAAGTCCAGGGGTTGCAGTCCGCCGCAGGCCAGTGCGCCATCGGCAACCCCCACGTCGTCGGCAGCGGCGCCTCGTTTTCAATATCACTCGGAACCGAGCTGGCTTCGAAGAACCAGACCGAAATGCCGCTCGAGATCCACTGCATGGCGTACACGCCGCCCCCATTCCCGTTGAAGGCAGCGCCGAACGAAACGTTCGACGGCGACCGCATCCCGCAGCCCGCGTTCCCAGACGTGGCGGCTGCGCAGTCCGTCCCACCAGTGATGACCGACGCCGAGGTGTTCAGGGCAGCGGGGTTGCTCGTCGATAGCGCACACCCGGGATTCGTATGTATCGTAGCTTGATTATCCGTGTAGTCGTTCACCCCTTCCACCTACAAGGACGCCGTTAAAGGATATAGATAAATGAAAACATCGTGCGCACAATGTCAATTTCACCCCCTGCAGGCCAGTTCGGCCCATTAGACCAAAACGCCCTACACTACAGTCAGCCTCAACTTCACAGGAAAGGGAACGAGGGCACGCACGGCCACGTCCCACACCCAGTCGGCATGTGCACCGAATCCATGATCACCAGGCCGCCATTGAATGATTGCTGCGTCGTAATCCGGATACTCTTGCGCACGCTCGCCACAGTCGGAGTCGTCTCCACGCGCATGACCGCGTTCCCCGCGGAATTGATCTCAACAAGGCCGGCAGCCTCCCCGTCCGCCTGGTCGACGTAGTCGACAACCCCGTGTGTCGGGTCCGCCGTGTCCCAGAAATCAAACCCGTCGAAGAAGGTGGATCCGGACTGCACAAAAGCACAAAGACGATGAATGAGAAAAACGAACACGTCGCGGAAGATAAGATACGCACATAAGTCTGCGTTAAATGCCACACCGAGCTCGCACTCGCCCCGGCAGCACTCGCCGTGCCCGATTTTGTCGAGCTCCCTTTGCCCGACGACGAAAGTCCCACTAGGACCCGACCCGAAGCAGAACTCGATCCAGATCCCGAATCCGGGTCATTGATAGCAGCAGCCCCCGCCGAGCTCTTACAGAAAATAACCTGCTGTGCGTCGCTCCGCGGCAGCACGCCGCCGAACGCCACCCGCAGGTCGCGCGCGAGGCTCTTGTCTGCCGCGCGGCGAACCCCGACGCGCGCTTTAGCAGGTTCGCAGAGGCGGGCTCCGCCGCTGCTGTTGTGAGGAGCAGGAGTACGGGGCCGATAGCATGGTTGGTGTCGCGTCCGATGTCCGTTAGGTCGGAAGTTGGGTCGTTAGATTTATGTACACAAGAAAAAGTGGCGTAGACGTCGTCGAGACGCGCTGAAAGCAATTCGTCGGTGGTCTGAGTAGATAGTAGATGGGTAGACAGCAGAGACACGGGAGAAGGAAGAAAGGAAGGAGTGGTCCAACCATTGTGCCCGGCCTCATTGTTTTTACCCCACCGTTCCCGGTGGTCCGGACGTACGTATTTATGGCAACAGATGCACGATACTTATGAAAATGGGTCGTTGTATTCAAGGTAGTCGTAAGCTCATAAAACATGCATTCGCGTCTCGTGAAAAAGGGTAAGTGGGCGAACATAGAGAAGACGGATAAGACGGATAAATAGCGAAAAGGAAGGTGGGGTACTTGTACTTATGATACAAAAAAAGGTAGGTGAATAATTAGGTGAGAAATATAGAACGTTCGGCAAACCCACCAATAAGCAGCGGAAAAAAATAAGGCTCAGGCACAGCACTGAGCACGCCGCTCAGCGATGCGACCCAGGTGCGAACGCTTCCCTCACGCTCCGCCTCAACTCCTCGTGCTCGCTGTCCACAGACGAGCCAGGCTGCATATGTGATCCTGCCGTAAGACTGCCTGGCACAGGCTCGTCTCCCTCGATGATCTCAATGATCCGGCGCCCAAGCTGCTGGATCTCCCCCTGCCCCTCACCCGTCTCCGTGTCTTGATATGACTGACTCTGCGAGCGGTGCGATGTCGGCGTCCCCACAGACGACGCATGCGACGACGTCCGGCTGCTCGCCAGGTTCCGAATATTCGGAATGAGCAGCGACGAGTTGCGGATGCTGTTCATAAGCGTGGGGTCTGCAATGTGTGATCAGCAACAACAGTGAAATATGCAAGACACCGAAACCTCACCCCAGACTCCAAAAGCTGCACGATAGTCCACACTGCAATGTGCTGGAAAGTCGCATCGGAGCTGGTGAGGAACCGATACAGATATCGGTGCATCCCACCGTCCGGCTTGTCCCACACATCGTTGAACGCTGAATAGTCATCCGCCGAGCTGCGGCCATCTTCATAATGCGGTTAGATGCTCATCTCCCAAGAAAACGATGCTCCATGGAATCTACCTTTGGATGACAGATTACCCAACGCCGCAGCACTGTTTCCTTGTACTTCCGAACTCGCCGAATTGGTTAGCGGGATGAGGACTTCGCAGACCCCCATCTCTAGCAACTGTCCTTTCAGCTCATCTGCAACGACCATCAAGACAAGTCCATGTGTAGGACAGAGCTGCATACCACTCAGAGCTAATACCGCCACGCACGCCGTCATCTCGCTCTGCACGTTCATAGGGACCTCCAAGACAAGCTCTTTGATCGACTGGACGGCACCAGCCTTGACAATCGCCGTCTTGTTCTTCTCCGAGCTCGCGGCAAGGTTTCGCAAAGTCGAAATGGCGTGGCACTGCACTTCCTCGTTCTCCTTGAACGAGAGAAGATTGATCAAGGGCTGCAGGAAGCCAGACTCGATGATCGGCGACTCATTCTGCGGGTGGATCGACACGTTTCGCACACACGCAGCCGATGACAGGATGAGCGGGAGGTAAGTCGACTGCAGCAATCGCAGCAATGATTGCAGACCGTCCGCCTTGACAATCTCCAGTTGGTACTTCTCTGAAAAAATGGTGATGTTCACTCTGTCCGGAATTCTGCTTCAGTGAACCTCTTACCATCACTAGCCAGATTCCGGAGTGCCAGAGCTGCTTGACATTGGACCTTCAGGCTGGAACTGTCCATGAGCATCACCAAGCTGGTGACGAGCTTGGGTTCGCTCTGTGCCAGCTTCTTCCGATTAGCACCTGGGAGCGCCGTCAAGTCGGGCTTAAGGTGATAAGGAGAGTCACACACCATCGACAGCAATGTTGCTCAATGCCGTCGTGCAATAATATTGCACATCGGTATCGGGCGAATTCAACAAGCTAACGAGCACTGGGATGGCGCCGGCATTGACCAGTTGCTGCCGGTTCTCATCTAGAACCTCGATGGGTAAAATTCAGTGAAGCGGCTTGGTTTACGTACCAGAGTGCGTCATGTTGAGCAGGCGCCCGTGGCGTTCCGCTGCACACGCATGTCCTTCGATCGCGCCAGTCGCGTCAATGGGACCAATGCGCCCGACTTTGCGATCTTGGTCTTGTTGTCGTCTGCGACCAATATGAAACTCGATCGGGAGCAAACGGAAACGACGTGAACGGACCGTGAGTAGCGAGGTTGGTTACGCAGCCGACAGCGTTGCATTGGACCTCGACGTTGGGACTGAGCATCTGACGGATGAGAGGCTCGAGACCACCGAGTTTGACGATGAGAAGCTTGTTGTCGGCTATAAGAGAGATTAATTCCGAAAGCGCTCCAGTAACGTGAAGGAGTGCAACAGACTGTTGACTGCGAGATTGCCCAGGGCCGCACTGGCGGCCCGCTGAACCTCAGTGTCATGGCTACTGAGAAGGAAAAGGATGGGGTCGAGAGTGTCTCGTCCGACGGGACGGACCTCCTTCTCCGTGATCTCTGCGAATGCGAGTGCGGCACTGCGTTGGAGGTCGACATTGTCAGAGAACGAGAGGGTAGTCAGCGCCGAGAGCGGTGAGCCGGTGAAGAAGTTGGTTGTTGTCCGGTCTGAGTTGACCCATAAGAGTGAGGCTGCGACGCAAGACGTAGGTACATCAACATACTCTCTAGATACTGGAGAAGGTCGGCAACAGCCTCGCGTTCATTCTCGAGGAGCAGCGGCTCGTATGATTGCGACCTGCGCGATTGGACTGCATAAGGTTGAGTATAGTTTATATGGAGGAACGAGGATATAGAGGGCGGGCAAGGGAGGAGGGACTGACAGCAGGATTCACAGCAGCTTGCGACGTTTCCCATGGTGAGCAGAAAGTGGTCAAGAGCAGTGGTCAAAAAGTCACACGTGAATCCAAACTTGGTCTCAACAAATTTCATCCACAAAAGTTTCAAATTTCTGCCGTCTGTACATACGACACGGTTCTGAACTCTATTAGCCTTCAACTATCTCTTCGTGCTATGGCTCGTAACGCACACCGCCTTTTCCGCAGTCAAAGCCAATAAAATCCATTCTTCTTGACCTGCTGCGCAACATTGCCTTGCGCGCTAGATCTAGTACGACGTCGCATAAAATACCGCAGTCCTCCGTTGCCAGAATGTCACGGAAAAGTCCTCATTCCCCGCGGTTGCGAACCAGCAATTCAGCATGGACTTCGCCCATATCGCCAACATGAACCCGATCCCAACCGGGACGCAGCAACCTGTGGTCATTCCTGCAACCGCGCCACATACTGCGTCGGTCATATTCATACATGTTCGCTTTGTGTCCCATTCGCACTACAATTGCTCATACCGAAACGCATGTAGGGGCTAGGTCAGTCTACTTTTACGTGGCGCGCGATGATCATCGAAGGTCTCGTTCAAAAACTTCCACACGTCGAATGGGTCCTCCCTCGAGCGTATGTACATCCCTTATACACGCTCATTCCCCTCTCAAAGCTCCCACAGCCCCGAAAAACCGGTAACATACTCCCTCGGCCGCCGCCGCCCCAGCTGGTTCGACATCGCGACCCTCCCTCCCGGGGACCACGAATGGGACGAACCAGGTATCGCGGAGAGCGTCGCGCTCGTCGAGGGCCTCATCCTGTCCCAGATCCACCGCGGCATCGACGTGCGTCGGATTTTTCTGGTCGGCTTCTCCCAGGGCGCAGCCCTCAGCCTCATGACCGCGCTCTCGACGCTCCATGATTTGGGCGGCGTCGTTAGCCTTTCGGGGTGGATACCTCCCGCGCGCGCGATGTATGTGTTTCCTTTACTCACCCTTTCCCTTCAGCTAATACTTTTTGCAGCAAACTATCGCCTCACCCAACGTCCCAATCCTGTGGTGCCATGGCACAGCAGACGAGGATATACCTCTCCCTGTAGCGCAAAACGCCATCTCTTTCCTTCGCAGACACGTCAACACAACGCCAGAGTCACTGGTGTTCAATACGTATCCTGGGCTTGGGCACACGATCAACGATGAGGAGGTAGAGGATCTATTAGCGTGGTTGGTTGAACGCACAGGGTGATGTCTACTTATCTGCTTTCTGGAATAGGAATGTACTTTTGTGGAATTTCTCTTGTTTCTGAGTCTTCGACCGGCCGATATGGGGAATCACAATGCGTTTCCTGCGGTTGAACTACTAGCCCGCTGTGTACCGATGCAAGAGTGCCAATATATACACGACAACTTGAAAGTCGTTGTGGCGACACCCAGGACTATTTTACGGCCCTATGGCTGATCAGCGCCAACAATTCGTACAGGACACCCGCGCCCACCACTGCCCACCATCGCCTCGGTCACGATGGATGGACACCGCCAGGTTCGTTTGTATCACCTTCGTCCATCTATGCAGTGCACGTCCATCTACTCAGTACTGACGTCCAATATACCTATCCTGCCCCCAGTCGCGTCGGCCCCCATATCGGTGGCCGAATCCCAGGCTCCGTCCTATTTCAAAGTTACGACTGGAGCCGTTGGTACCCGTGACCTCAGTCTATGAATATTTTCTCTGAACCATAATCTTTGTTATGGGCTAAATGGTGCATCGCTAGCCGGATACTCATAACTTGGTTCGAAAAAAGGTCTTCATCAGTTGTACCGTGTCACTGTTGTTTAGGCCGGTTGCCCCTATTGGGCCTAACGGTCCGTCGCCGCGGCGTCGCGTCGCGTCCGGCTCCGCGCGGAACCTTCGAAGACTTCGTGCTTCTCTTTTATCTCTTATCACCACCGCATAAAGCTAGGAGCCAATATGAGCGAAGTCGCTCTCGCTTTATCCCGTCCCCTCTTCCGTCAACTGCCTGGAGCCTGACAATGGCCGACTCTGTGCAGTACCATGTCCACTGGTACCGCAGTACGATATTTCAAAATCCTCGTCGTCGGCGGGGTTTTCTTCTGTGTAAGTTCTATGTTTTTTGCTGCTTTATGGAATCAGTGGACCTGATATGAACAAATGGGCAGGCTCCGGTACGTTCTAACCTTCACCCACCATGTTTATGTTCTCAATCGCATGCAGGGGATGTACAATGCTCTGAGCAGTCTTCGGTGCTGGAGGTCTTGCAACTCCGTGGTACGCCAATGCAACGGCCGCCGCTGGCTACGGTACGCTGCAATATACGCCAAACCCCAACTTTCTTCAAGTTTAAAACCACCGTCCAGTGTTCATGGCCTTTATGTGCATAACGGGTGGCATTATCGTGAGCAAGATCGGTGTAAAAGCGGCCTTGCTTGTACGTGCCATGTGCATTACACCACCGCTGTATTAACGACTCCTAGATTGCGAGCACGGGCGACATCATGTCCGTATAATCTGCAGCGCGTTGGCCGCGATGTATTGAGCAAAACCAACAGATACGCTGGTAGCCTGTATCTGAATTCGAAGAGCGGCGTTCAATGGTTCCTGATGCTCGGTATGTGGCTTCAGTCCAGTCGGAAACTATTGCAATCGCTGATTTCTTATAGGCTCTATAATATCCGGATGCACGGATGGTAAGCCGACTTATCCACGGGAATACGAACTTTCGCCTTGACACGACCGTTGGGTTAGGTCTCATGTACTCCGTTGAAGTGCGCATTTCTCAGCTCAATGCATAGATGGACTTATGGATGTCTTTCAGGGACCTATCATCACTTGTAAGTCTTCCGCGGTTCATGGTTCACTATGCATCCTCAATTCTATGTACAAGCCTATCCTGAGCCAGACCGTCGAGGGCGTATGCTTGGTCTGTGGGTATTCATGCGGAGCGCAGCTCCTGTCATCGGTATTTGTTTCCTCCTTCCGACAATTTTCTGCACTTAGCACCTATTCACTAGGCGGAGCTATCATCTTCGGGCTGAACCACAAAACCGACTCGAGCGGCGGCGTTTCCCTGCACACGTACTTGGTCATCATTGGTATCATGTGTGCAGGCCCATTCATCTCCTTGCTACTTTCCCACCCCGAGAAAGTCCAACGCAAGGATGGAGTGAAGATCGCGTTCCGCAAAACTGGTTGGATACAAACCTTTACCGAATGGTGGAAAATCGTTTGCTCGCGCGATGTACGAAGTGTTTCGATTCGCAGTTTTTTTCCGGTACAAATATCGCGTTAGATCCTGCTTCTTTGCCCGCTGTTTTTCACGTCGTGGTTCTATGGGTCCTACATAGGGACCCTTCAGACCCAGTACATGAATGTCAGGACCAGGTCTCTTTGCGCTCTTGTTATTCCTTTTGGAGACATTGCGGGTTCGTAAAGCATCATTTTTGCAAGTTTCTCTATTGATTTTTGGGAACAGGCGGGTTCATGATCGGTTATTTCCTGGATTCAAAACGTCTTACGATAAAACAACGCGCGCGATGGAGCTTCATCTCCCTTATGGTCTTGAATTTGGCACTTTGGTACGGAACCGCCTTTTGGGATGTTGTAATCGTGCTGAGAACCACCTCCAGGGTCTGGGCCGCTGTCTTGACGAAGCAGCTCCAAGATAAGCAGCCTGTAATTGACTGGACTTCAGGCAGCATCTTCGCAAGCAGCTTCACTCTGTTCATTCTATTTGACCTCGCGACGATGGCCACACAAACGGCCTTGTACTGGATCATCAGCCAAAGTGCGTTCCCCATCTCCATCGTGATGAACGTTTCTCAGAACTTTACAATCAGTGTCCGACGACTTCATTGCTCTGTCTTACATGACCGGCACGCTCCGGGGCGTCGAGTGCGCGGGGCAAGCTGTCGCGTATGGAATCAAGTCCAGCGACACGACAGATTGGCTCTCTATCGGGCTGAATGTCGGACTGAGTGCGTCCTCAAAATCTGACTGTGTGCTATCCTTTCCAACTCTTTTGTTCCCCGCAGTTGTGTTTTCTCTACCATTCGCCTGGCGGGTCATACGAAAGATTGGTGTCGTGCGGTTTGAAAAAATAAACTACGCGATACAAGGCCATGGGGAGGTGGTTGAAGTAGATGATGAGAAGAGTGTGGCAGAGTCTGACAAGCAGGAAGTTGCGTAGTTGACGCCGAATGTGATCCTACATTGTAAAAACTTAGTTATGATTGTCATGCACGAGCATAAGAGGTATCATGTCCACTGCTTTGCTCCCCTCGGGCGATCCTCCTCGTTCACGGAGCAAGGCGAGCCAGACGCTTTGGAAAGCCAGGTATTGAATCTAGAGACTCCTTGCACCTGAGATTATATTCCATACGAGGAGTAAAACGGTACCGTACGCGACAAAATTATGCATGTACGCGAAAAACAAACGTAAAATTGGAGGTAGAGAATTCCGCAAGTCATAAAGATACACAATCTCCGTCAAATCAACATTGTCCGAGGAAGGAGCTCTTCGGGAAGGGTTGGCCGAAGTCTGCGAACAAGATTGAAAGAAGTTTAGAAGGCGCCTGTGTGGTTGGTTGAAGTACTGACCATCTCTGATGTTTTGGAAGAAAGGAAGAAGAATGTGAGTACAGGACTGTCGAAAAAAGCTTAGCACTGACCTCCATGTAGTGAAATTGGGGTTGGTATATGCTGCAAGACAAATGAGAAGGCGTATGGATGAGCGGGAAACGAAGACTTTACCTGCCATATATTCTGAAGCCGAGAATTTGTCAAAGAAACAAACGAACAAGTAGAAAAACGCACCGTTGATGTATGCTGTAGGAATGTCAGCATCAGAAGGAAAACATGGATAATTTATTGGCCGACCTGCAGTGGGGAAGTCCTCGGATCACAACCGATGTTGATCGCACCCTTGGGTTGGTAGACGCGAATATACTGTGATGCGTGTGAATCCAACAGTTACGGAAGGCATATTGAGCGTACGTCGATACGCATGACAGCGGGGAAGGTGAGGTGCTCGAAGTCGACCGTTCCTAGACACACCGCGTGAGACGCGTTACTTCCTCAAAAAATCAAAGAAATACCGAAATTCTCAGACATGCCTAAGTTGGCGATGATATACTGCAACTCGATGTCAATCCTGATTTAGTCACCAACGACGTAAACTGACCAGGGGTTCCTGCGGCACGGGCCGCGCGGAGATTTCAGCGACCGTGTCTGCGGCCATTCCAGCTTGATTGAGCGTCCATGCTACCTGGTTATCCGAAATCCAGGAAATGTACTGACTCAGGTTGTCAATACTGAGCCGGAAAAAACATTTGCCGGAAAGACAAACCGCGCCATCGAAGCCTGGCTGATACTCGAATCCAAAGACCCCAAAACATGAGCCGTCTATGAGTTGATAGCAGGTCTGGTCTGTGAACCAAGACAGTCGGTATACAGGACTTTTGTTAGAAAACAATGGAAACTGACCAGTCTGTGTCACCACGGAAGTTGCCTGCTGGAACGCTCCGCCTATTGAAAACGTCAGCGACGCCCCTAGGTTTAAAAAAGTCTGACCAATATAGCTATTCAGCGTTGAATTGACTAGGTTCGGGATAATGAGATTGGAGCTCGTGTTGAACCAGATGTATTCGTTGTTGAAGGGACCCACTGCGCGGATTGGGAGACCTGGCCTTGGCCGCCGGAAATTTGCGCCTCCTACAACGACATAAACAATGAGCTCGCAACGGAAGACCCAGTAGACATACGAAAATATCGATCTCGGGCGCCGAACGTCCAACGTAGGTGCCATCCGAGTGAACGGGACCGGGATGGCTCTCGCCTGCGCACGTGCAGCGACTCAAGCGTTGACCTTGATGAAATCAGACATGAACGGCGGTCCATTTGAAAACTGAAGGTCGGATACATACCCGGAAGATATGATAGTTCTCCACCCGCACCCGGATCACCGTTCACCGTCGACGAGGTGGGTAAGCCATTAAGAGTTTGATTCGGGGCAGTGCCAACGTCGCAGGCACTAGCAGAAAGATGAGCGCAAGTTTCAGCTAACAATAAATGACTTACTCGTATGTGTACGGCTGACATCGTCGAGTGAATACGATTCGTATATTTTCATGCATGGAAACACTCACCCACATACCCTCAAGACTGGCACCATAGCCCGCGCGCCCCAAGTTACCCCTGAGTCGCCGTAAGGAAACGGTGTACTGTTTTTGGCAGTGAACTCACATCGTCCATACCGCCGGCCATAGACCGTGAATATTGTTGTTACCGGGCAAGGTCACCGCCGCAACGACCAAACCACCCGTGAAGCAGAATTTGTTCCACGAGGACATGAGTCCACCCTGGTAGTTCAAGTCGTGCGTCTGTTTCTGAGATAGGGTGATCTCGAGGGCGCCGTTCTATGGAACAGGGATCAGTGCTCCATTGCGACATGAGTGGCGTCACGCATACGTTGGTGGTTATAGCTGCCGGGTCGTACCACTCGAGGTTATTTGTCTGAGGCAAAGGTGAGTGGCGAGACACTCGAAGATGTAACAGGGCCCTACCTGCCAGTAGTGAAGATTTACGGCTTCCCTGCATAGGCCATGGAGAGAAGCTTCCGTCAAGGGCACGAGACACGCACCAATAAGGGTCATCACCAGGGTAGAAGGTTCGACCAGGCGTCTCAAACTCATCGCTGAAGACTAGTTGCAGTGAAGTGCCAGGCGAGTGGAAAGAATCGATTGTATATGCGCTCTGAGGCGTGTCGAGATCAATGAGTCCAAAGTTGCCAGTTATCTCGGGCACCTGGCCACTCGAGTTTGTACCACCGACATTGAACCCTCCGAAGAAGGATTGAGAGTGCGACGTAAAATGACTGATGATCGGGTATCCAGCACTGGCGCGCCATCAGTCCAACGCCCACAACAGATAAAACGATAACGCACAAGAGGGTGATGAGACCGACACCCAATATGAGCAGGCATCCCAAGTTCATAAACCCACGGGCAGTAAAAATATTGCCAGTACTATCACTTTTCCTGTCTCTTCTGGGGTCTGGGGTATGGAGCGAGTCGTCGGGCTCCGGGTGCTAGGCGCCAATTTAGCAACGTTATGACGGGTGCGGGGCAATTTCCAATACCGAAATGTCTGCCCCCACTCAGCTGGGTCCGCGGAAAGAGAGAACTTGTCGGAGACTGAAGGAACCATAGAAGGTATACGGCGACCCTGGCTTGCGCTCACGCTGTAGGGGGACTCGTTAGAGTTTGCGCTCCGGTTGCTCCGTACAGAGGGACCCCTCGCAAAGTTGGCATGGACAGCACCGCTGTTGTCGCTCTGCAAAGACTCGAGACTGCCTGCAGACGTGCGAGAGTTGGGTATTAAATTTGCTGTGGAGGGAGCAGCTGAAGATGTGGGCAAGTAACGGCGTTGAGCATTGGGACCCATAGGGCCCGAGGACGAGTAAGGACCGGCGAAGGGGTATTGCGACATGGGGAGAGGGAGGAACCACCGAGCTCACAAGTTGCTCGTCGTGGAGTGAGAAGGGAATATAAATGATGCAGTGATCGCCGCCGAAACAATAATGACATGCGTTTATTCCAGTAGCTGTAACATCCCTCCCGCAGATTCCAGTGCCGTCTCCACCCGAGCAAGCCCTGCCCATGCCTCTACATCCGCCCCGTGTCTTGCCTCCTTGAGCCGTTGCGCAACACCCTCGCTCGCCTCTCGCAGACTAGCCGACTCGGAACCAATCTCGCTCAGCAATCGCGCCTTTTGTTCCTGGTACCGCAACTCCGTCCGACGGGCATCCAGCGTCGACGGTCCTTGCTCTAGCCACCGTCCGACCGCATCAAGCGCGGTCCTTGCCTTGATGACCTTATCCCGTTTTGAGATGTGCCCCTTCCTTTGCGGTTGGTTGCTGTCGATCAGTCCTTCTTCCACAAATATTTCACGCGGAAGTTCACGTGGATTCAGCGCACCAAGCTCAGAGCTTGGTAACAAGTGAAATGCCGAGGCATTCACCAGCGCTGACACTACGTACGACGCCAATGGTTGCAATGGTGCTAGATATGCCGTTGTGAGGGTAGTCGGTAGTGCAAATAGTGACTTATAATAATCTGTGCAGGCGTCAGTCAATTTCCTTGAGAGGAGTCACCGCGACGTGCCTATCGGAATAGGGATGTGAGAAAGAGTGTGCAGAGTTGGCGCAGACCCGGTGGGCTGCGTGTTGAAGAACGTATAGAGGGCGAATAACGCGACAGTGCGCGTGAACGGCGCCTCTGTCTTTACCATTCGCTCCAGGAACAGCCGGACAGTGACATTGAGAAATGTTTCGCGTGTTCTGCTGTCGAAAACCCTGAAATGCAACCACTTCCATCCTTGTTCATTCCAGAGACTCTTGAAGAGTTCGAAAGGCTTGGTGTTGTCTTGCTTGTACTTCTCATGAAAGGTGAGGACAAGGGTCGTGATGTCGTCGCGGAGGGCCTTGACATAGATGGACGACGTGAAGTAAGACGGCTGGAGAACGACGTGTCCGCGATTTACAGACGTCATTGCGCAAAACAACCGCGTTTTGTTTGGATCCTCCAAACAACGCGTCTCTATAATGCTCCGCCGCAGTTCCAATGTCATCTGCTTCTTCTGCAACTCCCAAATACAACTAGGCTCCGCGGATCCCAGCAATTTCCGATGTCCTCGCTGCAGTTGTCTGAACCGCTTCGTCGATGGTAAAATCATCTCGGACGAACCAGCTATGTACGACGAGTCTCTCAACGCTGGGGCCTTCCAGAAGCGCGCGTCTCCACGGAAAGATCGTCTCCCCACCATCTATGGCAGAGGGATTTTCTGCCACACTTGCCAGACGAACCAACATCTACTCGTCAATCTACTAGCCAACTACCTTCCACCGCCCGGCGTACGTCGTGTTACAACTCTATCGACGGGTTTGCTCACCAAGTCCAGAGTCCTGACAGCACCGAACGAATGCGGGCTCTTGAAGAATACCGGGAATCATTGCAACTACGCTATCCGCCTGTGTGCGAAACATGTCGGCCCGCCGTCGAAGAGGAGATCAGGCGCAAAGACACCATGGCTCGCACGTCGGCTCTGGGCCAGGCTCTCAGCCAGACCAAGGGAAGGGCTAGGAAACGCCAAGTCTCACTGACAGTCGAAGAGA
This sequence comes from Panellus pusillus, assembly GCA_013387415.1. Taxonomy (NCBI): domain Eukaryota; kingdom Fungi; phylum Basidiomycota; class Agaricomycetes; order Agaricales; family Mycenaceae; genus Panellus; species Panellus pusillus. The sequence goes on from QVIE01001980.1 coordinate 15,314, forward strand.
CGAACAGGTTTCGCATGGAGATGCTTGCCTGGCGCGTCCGCGGCTGTTTATGGGCCGCTACGGTATCCATTTCCATTCTTGGGAGTGCCTCTGGTCTGCTGCCCCTTAATTTTTTGCATCATCTCTCTCAACACGCTTGCAGCTGTCTTGGGATATAAGCCTTTCCCATACTTGTCCTTCATGATGCCTGGTCTGCCTGTTCTCGCCCTTGCATCATTGGTTTGGAGTGCGTGGGATCCGACCTATTCGACCTTCCGCTCTGCTCGAATACAAGGGCGTGATGTACGCGTGCAGGGGAAAAGCAAGCATCTAGTACGCATGCGTTCGCTCTGATGGATTGCCGTTCAAATCGTTGCAGTTTCTCCAAATGTCGTCCTGGACGTGTAGACTTGTCACGTCTATTCTCCTGGCGGCTTTATGGTTCCGAAGATTTGACTATCTACACCTGTCTCAATTCCCTTCAACACGGAGCCGATTATACTTCTCGATAGCGTTCATCATCGAACTCTTGGTTGCGTCAATTCCGCTCGTATTGCACTATTGGATAACCTTACACCTTTTCCAGGCCGTCGCATTATCTTTTTTCTTTCTCCGAGTACAGCATCCCCCCGCCATCCGCCTCATCGACACGACCACGCATAGAGCTGATCTATCCCGCTCGCGGTCTCAAACCCCCATGCCCGCACAACACGACAGCTCACCGCCCCACGAACCCGAACACGACCTTCTCGCCGGCCTGTCATTTTCCTCCAAACCAGTGATCGCTCCGCAAGGCCCTGTGTTTGGATTACCGTCTATGCTTTCCTCGCTGACGGCTCCGGCTGATCACCGCGAGGCGGACGAGATGGATGTCGACTGGACTGCCTCGGATCCGCCACGGCAAGCCAAGGCGGCCAAGTCGGGGGATACGTTATGGTTGAGGCCGCAGCGGTTTTTCCCGCCAGAAGCGCCGACGGGGCTTGAAGGCCTCTTTGAGCGTACAAGGATTGTGGATCCGGACGACGTTATGATGGCTGATGTTACTCCTGCTGGGGCTGGTCGCGACTCCAACAGGACCCAGTCGAGAAGGTGGAACTGGTGGTGGGTCTCTGCGTTCTCTCTCGTCCCTCTGGCGGGCGTCGCCTACAAAACCTGGGGAAGCAGTCGGAAGGTCACGCAGGTGACGCCTTCCATTATCCCTCAGAGACTTGATTTGTGGATCTCGATAATATCTATCATCTCTGTCATGGAATATAGTGTGTATGTGTACATTGCGTGCGAATCAGTACAGAGAGTTATGAGAGTTATGCAGGGGTTCGCCGTAAAGCGTAGTATCCGTGTGAAACTGGCAGGGCTGCCTCCCAATCGCTATCCCTCTCCCGGCGCCACACGCTTCATCCCAAGCCGTCGTGCACTCTGCCCAGGCCGCAGGGGCTCATATACCCTCACATATGACTCCTCCGTCACCTCGTCGGTGAAATGATACGTCTTGCACGCGCCTTCGCCAGACGGATGTGGAGCCATCTCGTCGTCCGCCGGCTCGTCCAGCTCGAGCAAGAATTCATGAGCCAACGCGTCCTTGGGCGTGGTGCGTTTGTAGGCTTCGGGCTCCATTAGACCTTGCAGTAGGCTAAACGCGAGCTCGACGTCGCGCTTATATGTGCGCAGCGCGCGCTCTTCAGCAGTTGTGCTGCTTGACGTACTAGAAACAGGTGACGACGAGTTCCGTGAGGGGGAGGATGAGGATGTGGTGGGTGCAAAGCCGCTTCGCGCGTATGATTATTGTGAGGGTAGTATGATGGATCTGGTTCCGGGGGTGTGTAGAGATCTGGGTTGAGTTTTGTGACAAATGTGGTCCATGAGACACCCGATTCTGTTACAGTTGGGACATTGGTTGAGAAGGTTCTGCCTGCATAGAATGAGTTGGCTGCACGATGGCGTAACTGATAACCTACTGTGGAGAGTCGCGGTTCTCTCCATTTTCTTCTTGCCCAAGATAATCGCAGTTTCCATCAGAGCCTCGTTGTCGTCCGAACACTGGAACAAGGGAAACTTTTTTGTGAGAAAAAATAAAAGAATCGTCCCAGCCGCCCAAACGTCAATTGCTGTTCAAGTCAGTTCAGTAACAATATACAACACGAAGGAACGAACGTACCGCCCGTCTGGTCTGCGCACTTGAGTAGAACTTCGGAGCTCTGAAGCCCCGCGTTCCTGCACGATTGGCCTTCGACACCGGACTGAGGAGTGTTCAACTACTGTCCAAAGCACATCATAGACCAGGGCGCACCGAGTGTCATTCGCTGGGTACCCTACCCTGTCTGATGGCATGGTAGACTTGAGTTTAGCCTCTCTGTGCCTCTCCTTCACTTTGTCTGGCGGATAGCTATTCCGCGAGGCAAGCCGGCCATGTGGGTACTCTTTCGTCGCAGAAGTGTGAAAACAAGCTCCGTGCGTCTGCGTCGGCCCATCTAAACGCTGGAGAATGCATTGTTAGGACCAGGACACGAGATACAATAGCCAATCGAGATTTACACAGGCGAGGCCAAAATCACATAGAGTTCCCTGGCCAGTCCGAGGATCAAAGAGAAAGTTGGCTGGTTTGACGTCTCTGTGAATGATTTCCGAGCATGGATATCGCAGAGCGCGCGAAACAAGCAGCGGAAGTAGCTTTGATGCCGGCCATTGGTAGGTCACAAAAGAATTCCTGTAAAATGTATCAAGCACAGGAAGGAGAGCCCATTTACCAAAGCACTTGCCCGAAAGTCGTCATTTCTATGATAGGGAATGACAGCGACGACCTGGTCCTCGTTCCGGAATGCAGTTATCAATTGCGAGACGTGTCGGCAGCCTCGGCAGTCTGCGAGAATAGCGATTTCGTTTCGGATGCGCTCGGGGTTGCTGGTTACGTAGATTCGCTTGATCGCGACGAACACCTTCGTGCCCGGCGGTCGTGGCACAGACTGATAATGCGCCGACGACGAAGGCGGGTGGGACCCGAGCCACGGCGTGTTGTCCCACTTGTCATGGTACCCCACGTCGAGCGCCTTGTACACAGACGAGAAGGTGCCAGTCCCCAACCGGTCGACCATCTTGTAATTTTCGGGAATTTCGGGCACGGCGTGTTCAAGCTCGGCGATTTCCTGCAGAATCTCCTGCTGCTCCTGCGCGTCCTTCTTCATGATGCTCATCTCTTCTTCATCGCTTTCCTCCAGAACATACGGGACCTCCTCCTCTGCTTCTTCTTCATCGGAATGCGCGCCGTTCATTCGGCTCCGATCGCTCGTCGTCGCTCTCCATGTTCTGGTCTTCATCCGTTTCAGCGCGTCGCTGGACGGGTATATTATAATCCGGAATGATAGTGCTAAGGTGGGTGTGATATTCGGGCATTCCGTAGCCGTTAATGGGGTCGTCTGACGATGCAGGGTGGTTCGCTGTTTTGTTGTAGCGTTGGATGTAGCAAACGTCGCGCGCATCGGATGAGCCGCGGGTTTCCAGAGGATTAGATGAATGTTGCGAGAATAGAGTGGCCATACCAAGTGGCCGGAGAAATAATCGCGATGCGATGGCCAAACACGCGTTCTTTGTTACTGTTTCGAACACGGTCACGCGGAGTACGGCAGGGTACAGCAGAGTACCGTAACACGGCAGAGTACGACAACTTTAACTTGATTTGCGGCAAGTTTGTACTGAAGAAACGGGGTATGGAGAAAAAAAATATGTTAACAAAATGGGTAAAAATCGTCCAGCGGTGTGCGTAAAATGGCGTATCAAAGTGAGACTAAGTATTCCATCTAGAATCTGACCGCATCGCCGTTGTAATCGTACGCTTCTGCCTGGCCATATCCAGCTTGATGATGCAGAGGGACTCCGTTGGTCATGCTGGGTCCGCGTGCGAGGCTTGGCTGACCGGCATAATTCTCCTGCATTTGCGGCTGAGGGCTCGAGCCGCGTGCGAGGTCGGCGTAACCACCGACAGGCGCGAGGTTCGCATGCCCGTGGTATGAGCCATTGTCGTGGTTGTTCGAGGACTGGAACGAAGAAGCCCTCGAGTTGGTGCGACGGTGAGCAGGCACGATGCCTTCGTCATTGGTCGGCTGCCAGTCGATCGGAGCCATCCGCTCGGCGAACTTGGACGACGAGCTGAGCTTCCACTTGCGGAAAATGGTCCAGAGGATGGCCAGACCACCGACAGAAGCTGCCACGACAATGATCACCTGGATAAGTGGTTAGATGCGGAGACCGGATTCTGACACGTTTCATGTACCGTGGTGACCGTGCTCTTGGTCTGCGCTGCGCCACTCAAAGTGGTCGCAGCAGAGGAGGCGCTGGCAGAAGCAAGGACCGAAGCCGTGTGTGTCACGGTAGATTTCGATTGGCTGTTCGTGTCATCGGCGGCCTGTGCGGTCGGGGTGCTCGGAGCAGCGGTAGTCGGCGCCGCAGCAGCAGGCTGGCTGGTCGCCGCCGCCGACGACGAGGAACTGCTAGAGGGAGGAGACGACACAGACGAAGCGCTAGCCGAGGAACTGGCAGAAGCGCTCTGAGGAAAAAAAAATAGGTATCGATGCAGGGGAGATGCAAGGGGTCTGACCTGGGAAGCAGCCGAGGCAGAGGCGGAAACGGAGGCAGACGTCGACAGCGGCAGCGATGGGCTGGGGGAGGCAGATGACGAGGCCTGTGCAGACGCAGCTGCAGATGATGTAGCGCTGGCGCTGGCGCTATCAGTCGGGCAGGGACAGCGTTCTCCACCGGCACCAGCGAAGAAAGATCCAGTCCGTCAGGGAACGGAGAGCGCTTCTTGACCAAGCGCTTGAGGTTCTCATGGGACCTGCGGTGGGCAAAGTCGTCGGCCGTGGCGGTGAGGGCGAAAAGGATGGAAACAAAGAGCGTGAGGGTGATGTTTTTGGATTTGAGCAACATGACGGATTTATTCTCTCAGCGATACTGTCGGGTACGACGACGGAAAGAGAGAAGAGCAAAGACGGCGCAGCCGATGAGATGAAGAACGGAACAATCAAGTTATCAGAAAATTAGGCCAGCTTGACAACGACAACAGTCACACTCACGGGCTGGGCGGACGAGATTCTACGAGTTGAGAGGTGTCGACGTCGTGTAGGAAACGAGGGGACGGAGAGCAAAAGAGCGGAGGACGACAGGAGGGAGAGGGATACTGCAGAGCAAACAACCTGTCATGCACTGATGAAACGGCAAACCGCTCCCTGTCTACTTACTACTTACCGACTGTAACTACAAATCACGTCTCTCTCACGAAAACTGCAGCAGCGCCCATCCCGGTCCAATGCACATCGACGTGACCAACACTTTTCCCTGTCTGCGCTCAAGCTCATTCAGTCCCGTCGCGATCTGTCGTGCTCCTGTACAGCGTATAACAAAAAATCAGATAGGACGTCAAACGTTGAGAGGGATGGCTTATCTAAGGGGTGTCCGAATGCTATCGCTCCACCGTTCACGTTGACTTTATCACTACGAGCACCGTAAGACATATTATGGCAGAACAGAAAGTCCACACTTACATGGGAGACCCAGCACCCGAACGCTATTGAGACTTTCAACGAGCGGACAAGATGGAAAAGGAGATACGTACGTATACAGGCACTGCGAAGCAAACGCTTCGTTAATCTCAAACAAATCAACGTCTTCCTTAGAGATCCCCGTCTGCTGCAACACCATGGGCACCGCGTACGCCGGGCCAACTCCCATTATCCGCGGTGAAACGCCTGTCGGGATGGTCAATTTTCAACGCAAATTGACTACTCAAATCTCGTCACCTGCAACTGCAGTCGAAATGTGCTTGCCCAGAATCTTCAATCCAAGACTTTCTGCCTTCCTCCTCGTCATCAAAAGCACCGCTGCAGCACCATCGGTGATCTGGCTGGCGTTCCCTCCAGTCGTCGTTGCCTTGCCCCACTGAGGGAACGCAGCGCGAATCTTACCAAGAGATTCTGCAGTGGTACCGTATCTAATGCCGTCGTCCTTGGTGATCGTGACCCTCGTACGTTCCCCAGTGGCGGGGTCTTTGCGGAACACGGTGAACGGAACAATTTCGCGTTTGAAATATCCTGCTTTATCGGCGGCTTCCGCGCGTTGGAACGAAAGTGCCGCGAAAGCGTCCTGATCTTTGCGCGAAACATCGAAGTCGGATGCCACGTTTTCGCTCGTCCAGCCCATCCGCTCGATGCAATCCTTAGAGGGTTGGTTCGACGCAATAAGTTCGCTTTGAGGAGGACCACCCTTATCGGGACTGTAATGGCCGACCATGAGTTTTATATCAGAGCTTCTTCCGGTCGCAGCACATACTTCTCGGACATGCTCTCAACTCCAACGGCCAACCCGACCTCGATTTGGCCGCTGCGAATTTGGTTCGCAATCGTAGTGACCGCCATCAGACCACTGGAACAGAAGCGGTTTATGGTCTGTATTGGGACTGATTCTGGAATGCCTGCAGCAAGGGCGGCGCCTCTGGCATGGTAGTTTGCATCCTGCGTAAGGACAGTGCCGACACAGATGTCGCCAATGAGGGCGGGGTCAACGTTGGATTGGGCGACGGTGTGCTAGCAGAGGTTGATGATTATCCAATGCGTGAAAAGGAGGCCGAAAACCTTGAAAGTCTCGAGCATTAATTCGTCCGTTCTGTGCACAAAGTCAGGATGCACGGAAACACTGAACGCGTGGATCGCGACCTCGCATCTTTAAAACCGCCCTTGCCCGCCTTACAAAGGGGCGAGCGCATGGCAAAAGTGATCCTATGCACTGGGGTTGAGAATCCTCGTCGGAGGGTGGAGTGGAGGGGTCACCGTACACCACATCGTCGGGGCTTTTGCGCTCAAGAGCAGCGAGACCTTTAGGGGCATTGAAGTGGGCAGCAATCTGCTTGACACGGTCCATGGTGCGCAGAATATGGCGTTCGTTGAGGCTTCACTTATATATGGTGGAAGTAGGAATCTCCGAGAGAGGACCTCGGCATGCGATTATTGTGGCCGGGCTCGGAATTCGGGTAAGCGACCGCACTGCCACTGATTACTGGTTCGTACTAACCCCTATATCGGCAGCGGATTGGCCAAAAAAAAAGCATTCTCATTTACTCTTCTCATTTTTCCAGTCAACATCACATATCCCGTCTTCAGAGGCTCGTACCACGGAAAGCAAAAACACGAAGTTGATCTCGATGAAGTATCACCGCGCTCGTCGGACGGCGGGCGTGCACTGTGCAGGGGATGATTATGACAGGCACAAGTCTGAGCAAATCTCGCGAAGCCCTCGATCTAGCGAAACAGCTTGGTACACTGTTCCAGGATTAATTGACCTTCGCCAATTCATTCTCAGGCTTTTATCGCACCATCCGAGTCGGATGCCAGCCTGCCCGGTCCACCGGCGAATTCGACGCGTTCGAAGGCGACCCTGACGCGTACCTATCTGCATTGAATAAACTCATCGCTCAGAATTTTTACGGGAGAGGCCGGGTGGTTGCGATCGGTGAATGCGCCAGGGTTAGCTGGTATACTATCACTCGACCTGATTTTCTCAGTTCTGCCGCGCCGCTCCCAGTTTTGAGGCTCCCAGATAATGAACGCCTTCAGTGTAGGCGGGCCTACTAGTCCAACCGCCGCCAAGCCATTGTGTACTGTAGCGTTAACGAATGCTCTCTGACAACGGAAGAAAACCTCAACGTACCAAAGAAATTCGTCTCGACAGGTTAATACTGAAAAAAAGTCCATCTTCCAATGCCTCCTCGAAAATTTGCTAAATAGCACGGGTCGCAGACGCGCCGTGGTGCTCTATGACTAGAGGGTATGCATCAAACATCAGTATGCATCAGTGAGCTTCCCTACCACCTGGGCCATATATAAAGCAGAGAACTTCGTCCCGATTAAAGTAAGGCAACAAAGGGTAGAAATGAACCCTGCGCCATCGGAAGAGTGGCCTGGGTGATGTGTAGATTGCAAAATGCTACCTTCAATTCCGAAGCGCTCACTGAAGCAGCCTTCAACAACACAATGAAGACGCTCTTCCCTTTTGACGCAGTTTGACTCCATGTATATCTATTAAATTCATACCGTACATTAGAATACATGCTATTACAGACTCGCATCCACAGGTTCGTAATTTTTAGGTTGTCGAAGACGTTGCAACCAGGAGAGAGTCTTGTCTGCCCGCGCAACTTCTCCGTTCCGCAGAATTCTATAAGCACGCCCTCGCCAAGTGACCTCGCTCCCAAATATGGCGAACAGGAATATCGGCAAGGCCAACAACTCCCGGGCAACCCACGCAGCGGCAAACTCCCATCGGATAGCGGATGGCAACGGGTGTCCCGCGAGAGAGGCGTAGACGTCAAGGTCCACGTATATCCACAGCGCAAAGTGCGCGCAGAGCGAGAGCCAAATGGGGACCCCAACAAGGTACTTGAGGCTGGAGGCACAGATGGCAGAAAGAACGACGGATTCGGTGAATGGCTCCACCAGGGTGGCAGCCAACACCATGTGCTTGCGCACTCGAATCCACCGCGCACGACGGCGGATGTAGTCCATAAGGGTCATGTTCCCGACCACGTTTTTTGCGACGTCGCAGGACAGGTCGTGCCTGTCTCCCAATTCATGCCACAATGCGCTCGCAATCATGTTATCCTCGGCCAAGAAACGACCGAATGCAGGCAGACCGCATGGCCCGGGTTGTATCGCGTTAGGCTGGATTGGTTTCAACGTGCCATTGACGCGGTTCAGGTCGGAGCGGCGATATAGGTTGGATTTCCCCATGACACACGAGTCGACTGCCAAAGTGTTGATCGCGATGTACATTTTGGCGTGGTTGGTGTTCAAAAAAGCTTCCTCAATTCTGGAGCCTATTCTGGACTCCGTCACTGCGGCGAAGGGGACGTGATGGACAAGCGCTATGCGCCGGCGCGGAGGAGCAGACGGTGGGCCCACCAAAGCATCGACAGAGCGTGCCAGCGTGCCCGGATGCACGGTGACATTGGAGTCGATGACCCAGAGAATGTCGTTGGTAGCTTCGCGAGAGGAACGGACGAGGTTGTTGACCTTGGGATTCACACCGACTATCTCCTCGCCTGTACAAGTGAGACTCGTTAAGTTGGGTAGGAGCGTAAAAGTACGGACCGACGATAATTCTGCAGTTGACATGAGGGTACTTGGACATGAGTTCCCGTGCAATGGGGAGGGCCTGGTCATTCTCATCTGCGACAGACAGAAGGATTTCGTAGTTTGGATACTCCTGAAGAAAGGTGGATTCCAGATTTTCGTAGAGATTCGTGTCGAGACCCTTCAGAGGGCGCAGTATTGATACACCGGGCACGGATGACGCGGAGGCTGTTGCCAAGGGCGAGCGGGGACGAATTCGATACCGTTTCCGTCTGAAGGCGTGTTAGAATGCACATAACGCGGCGCACATTACCACTCACGCCGCCGAGCAACCCAACAGCCCGATAGCCCACATGCCTCCATACCACAGCAGGCCCACTGAGGCCAGCACCAGCCGGAGCATCTCGGGCAGAGTCGAGAGTCCAGATTACATTAGCAGTATTATTGTAGTTTACACGATTACGCATGCTTATTGACTAAGTAATTATTTTGGATTCATGGCCTGAGTGCGCTCCCATTGCAGTCGGCGCGCAGTGCGGAAATTAACGATCATCAATACCTAGATTCACTTAGATTCATGAAAGGTCAGCGATAGCGAACGTACCTCCTCAAAGAATGCGTCTGACCACTGCGGGCAAAGCTGAATCGCACCGGGCCGAAGACGCACTCGCTCACCCAGATCCGTCTGTCGGGTGTTCTGTAAGTTCGGATATGCAGTACTTTGCCAAATATCTTACCAAGGTTCTGCGCAAGACGCTTCACCGGTTCCATACTTTTGTCGGTAATTTGAAAACCAGTTTTTGACTTGTCGTAGAGATCTTTTTGGACAGATAGTTAGACTTGCGGACGAAGGGAACTTTCAAGAGCACCTGTGTAATACAACCGCCATCAACGCTAACCACGGCTCGGTGGGATACATAGTAATCTGTCTACGCGTCAGACAACATCGAAGTAATCGGAGAGGCAGAATGAAAGACCTCATCATAAACCGTGCGGAGTACAAAGAGCTGCTGTTCGTTGACGGGGGAATTTTCAAGTGACCTGATGCTATAGGCGCGGTCGAGCAGCTCTTTCCTGCGAGCTTTGAACTCGGGTTTATTTTCAGGACGATGTGCGAGCCTCGGGGAGGTTTATGCGCCGTCTTCCTCGGTCGTAGACAGGCCGCGACACCTCTGACCGGGCGTTCTAGCACAGTCTCTGGGCTAGAAGGGCAGGATGATGAAGGAGAGAGATAGCCAGGTCATAACAGTCGTCAATGCGTCGGGCTTCTGCCACCTCAGCGAGCACGTCCAAAGAAGTTTGCATAGTGAAATGAAAAAGAGCGTGTCGCGACCAGCACGGGGGTATGGGTTAGGAGAAGAAGTGCCACCAGGAGGGCACCATTCTTTATATGTGCGACACAAAGAGACAAGGGGCTTATTGTAATGGTTTGTCAACGTTTTGAACAAAGACAGAAGACGAAGCAGCAACCGGTTTGATCCCGTATGCGAAAGAAAGGTGTCTGTCTCGGCCTTGTTGTTATTGCCGTGGCGCCAGTGGAAGTACCTTGAAAGTAGTACAAAGGCCGGGGATCGATCGACGTTGCGATCAATCATCAAGTGCAACGCGGTCCCAATTTGGAAGTCGGACTCATCACTACCCCAGGCCGACGATGAGCTCGGAGACTGTGAAGGACAGAATAATCGCTTCGGTATTTTCAAGACGGAACGCGCAGGTAGTCCGCCTGCAAACTCCCTCCTCGTATCTGAGTCACGCGCAGGGTGTGCTGGAAGAGTCCTATGTATCCCATGTCAAGATATGGGAGGATGCAGGTGCAGAGGGCGGGGGTAGGAAACCTCGATACATCCTTCTGTCTCGTGCGTTCATTTACCGTCGGACTGATTGAAGAGAAGCCCATGACCGTTTCCAGAGGGCAGCAATGGCAACGGATTCATGCACAAATCTAAACTGAACACCAATGGCTCGTACTCGGTCGGCAAGACTTGGCGCTTACCAGAACTTCGTGGACTGCAAGTTGTCAATGTATTCTCGGTGCTCGTTTCCCTTGTTCTCTCGATTGATTGAAGTATAGCCGCTCTCCTTCAACATCACGCTCTCCAGGACGTACAAGTGGCAGACTGAAAATCCTGCAGACCAGTCGCAATTTCTGGAGGCAGTCGTTCGATTATTTCGAACAGTCGCACCAGACGCCGTTCTGCAACTGGAAGGAGTCAATGATGTCCTTCCAAGTACGCTGCCTTGTTACCTGTCAGGCGTCCACTAATTTTCTCCAGTTGGCAGACAACCTCTTCAGAATGGAGCTTCTGCTGGGTCTAGACGGCCTGCCAATGGTCAACGTGCAGCCACGCCGTCTCAGAGTGAGAATAATTACGAACGCATGCCCTCCCCTCCGCCGCGCTCCGAATCTCGCAATGGGAACGGATACCCTCACGACCCGCTTCTCCGCCAATTCCACCCGGAGTCGTTCAACTCAGCGGCCCGTGCCGTCCTCGTCTTCTTCTCAACCGCTACGAACACGAACTCCTGGACGACCATTGAATGCCTCAACGTCGAGTCAAGCACCATCCGTCAACCTTCCGACAACGGCGTCCCGTGCCGCCCTCACGGATGATCGCAGTGCTTCTTCGGATAGTTTGTCGGTGAACAGACTGCCACAGGTTCCTACGTCATCATCTGCGGCTCCTCAGAGAGTTCCTTCCCCGGCACCTAGAACTACGAAACGTTCTGGGACTACTGCCGCCCCTGCTGAAGGTGCAACTTCCCGCAGAGACCAAAATGCTCGCATATCTTTCTTTGATCCCGGAAATCAAGTAGCGCTGGATCGTCTAATCACCGGCGCCTCCAATGACCCTGAGGAGGAGGAAACCGTTCAGGCGATGATGTCGAACGTTGAGGAGATGATAGAAGGTTACGAGTGGGCTATCGACGACGTTATTGGCCGTAAATCGTCCAGCGGGGCTGCTGATCTCATCGAAGCGAGGCTAGTGGACGAGTTGATGGCTCTTGACAAGGTCTTTCTTTCTCCGCAGTAATCAATACTGATCTTCTATAACATCGCCGCAGGCCAACATCCACTCCTTCTTGGAGTCTGACGATCTCATAGACGTTGTATTAAAATTCATGGACGAAGCAATATCAGAACTAGACACAATGGATAGTCTTGTATCGTCATACAAGATCCATCTCAATGTGAGAACCTCGTTTTTTCTTTGCTGATTCATTGACTTACAGTCATACCTGCAGGCTGTCGGGGACGATATTTCATATATCCAATCTCAGAATCGGGTTTACAGGTCCAAACGCAGAACCAGCGTGCACTGTTGGCGGAACTGGAGAATCTCCTGGTATATTACATCCTCGCCATTCAATTCTTCTACTTGATTTACTCATATATGATCAGCAAACCGTCCAAGTCGATAAAGACGCGTTAGCAACTCTGACACAAGAGTCACTGGAGAAGTCGACCGGCATACAACATCTCGAGGAGGCTGCCACCGAGTTGTACAAGGCACTGCAGGCTGGTCAGGACACGGGTATGTCTCCGATTTTTCACAAGACTTCGGAATGCCTCAATGGCATGACAGACATGGCTGCAACGATGGAGCGACTACAAGAGTATCGGACACACAACGCCCAATTCTGCAAGCGAATATTCGATTTCCTTTCCATCATGTTCACGGCCCAAGTATGTCAGATTATCGAACATCCAGACAGTGTTTGATTACGAAATTCTAGTCTCAAATGCTCCTTGGTAACACCAACGGCCTGACGAAGGAAGTTCGTGGCATGCCCAAGCTGGTAGTGCACCAAGACATGGAACAATATCTTGGCCGTTACGCAGGGCTGATGTTATATCTAAAAGAAATGGATGAGAAGGTCTATGCGAAGCTGTGCGCAGTATGTTTATGATCTTCCGACTTCCATTCTCCTAATATTGATATTGCCATTCAGGCGTATTTTTCAGCGGCCAGCGAGCTGCACAGCACTCAGATCAGGGCCCTTCTATCTGCATACATCAATAACGTTCGAAAAGCAGCTGACGAAGATCAAGATCAGGGTACGTGAAATCTTTCTACTGGTGATGTCCCTTGATGCTTCTGTCAGGTTTCGGCCCTACACCAACGGTGGGCGCATACGCCAAAAGTGCGACCGGAATGCGGCGTGCGGGCACTATAATAAGATCGCCTATGGACGGGCGTAACAAGGATAAAGACAAATCCACCGACGGGAAGAAGGCTTCCGAGGTTGCGGCTGCCCATCATCCCTGTCCTACTCAGCTGATTTTGTCTTTGCAGGTGTTCGGCCTTATCCTTGAGCAGATCGCGCCCCTGATATATCGGAAGACGAGTTCATCGCTGATTTCCTGCAAATCAACGATGCTGCTTTGACTTTCGCTGATTATATGAGTTTGGATAATTACTTCCGGAGACAAGCTTCACGTAGTGTCGGCCTCAGCCAGTCAACTATGAAGCTTGTTCGTGGTGCCATGGAGTTAATCTTTGGTTTCCTGCCAGAGGAGCTGAAGAATTGGTTGGATAACGCATTGGCGAAAGATAATATGTATGTATAGGTTGCTATGATCTTGCGCGTTTGTTCACTCTCTCACAGGCAGATCATTGGTCTTCTGGCATGCATCGAACGCTTTATCGCGGAAGCTGACGAAAAGGGCAACACGTTCCTGCTCAATGCATTGGGGAAACAACAAATGCGATTAAAAGGTCTTTTCGACCGGCACATTGTGGGTGGCTCATTCGTTATCTCTTGTGAAAAGTTTTGAGCACATCCTACTAGAACGAGCAAATCAAGGGTGTTGAGCAGACCAAGCTGACCAGCAAGAAACGGAATGGCGTGGTTCATTTTGTGAAACACTTCCCCGTTTACATTTCTCTGGTTGAGAGTCAACTCATCGGTGCCGATTCCCTGGAAATTCGCGCCACAGTCGATGCTGCCTACGACCGGATTGTACAAACTATGTTTGAATCACTCAAGCAGATGGCTAAATTGGACGGAGAGGGCGAGGACAAGGGTCAGCTGAATTACCACGTTATCCTCATTGGTTTGTAGTTCGTCCTGTTCTTGACGCTCCCTCATCTCATGGACAACAGAGAATATGCACCACTTCGTCGCTGAAACGTCTCAGATTGAAATCGGATCTGTCGCCGTCTTCTTGCGCAAGGCTGAAGCTATCTACGACGAAAATCTTAGCGCATATGTCAAGATCGTTCTCCGGCGTCCCTTTGGAAAACTCATTGTAAGTCACTATGTCCTGCCGCGTGACACAGGATACAAACCCATTTCAGGATTACTTCGAGGGCGTAGAACGTCTCTTGAAGACAACTGCGCCTTCTGAGGTTGCGAGTAACACCAGCTACAACAAATCTGCTCTAAAAAAGGTTGTCAAAGAGTACAACGCCAAGGACGTTCGGAAACATGTGGACGCGCTCTTCAAACGCGTGGAGAAGCATTTCACTGAAGCGTCCGAGAAGACGACTACGGAAGAAAGCGGAGGCATCGCGCCTGGGACCGTTATGGTCGGCGTATGGAAAGCGTGCGAGGAGGAATTGCAAAGGATCACAGAGCTGATGACGAAGAGGATCTCCCAGTGCTACGCCGACAATGGCATCACGCTAGATTACACTACAACAGACGTGGAGGCAGCCTTCCGGCGACAACGGGTTGGCTTCTAATTCGGACAGGATAACTTAAGTATAGAGAAGTATGTAGGCTGTAGCTCCATAGCATCTCGTAACATTGTACTATTTGCAAACCCGACAACGTCCTGGATGTTTAAAAATGCTGTGGTTCGGGGAATCCAGGAGCAGGTTGCTCGACGTTGGGAGTATTTCGCTGTTGCGGCGTGGAAGCCCCAAAACGAAGGCGCTTGATGCAGTGCTGGGAGCTGGGCTCGGAGTACCAGGTGCGTGGGCGGCCGTAGTGGCTGGCCCGAGAGAACTGAGAAACGAAGGGGCATATGTGCGGAACAACCCCATGGCGGATTCCAAGCTCAAGCCTGCTCCCGGTGCGGCGTTTTGGCCTGAGGTCGCGGGCACTTGTTGCCCACCCGCAGCGTTCTTGTTCAAGGCATTCGTAACGAACTGCCACAAAGCAGCCAGTTGAGTTTGAGCAAAGGCCAAGGTCTTGTTATGGATGGAGAGAATGTCTTGGAGAATCAGCAAAACACCGTCCGAGAAAAAAGGAAGCGGTACCTGCATCTAGTCGGCTTCGTTCTTGACGAAGAAAGGTTGAAGGTAGGTTTCGTAAATGTAGGTCGATCCCTGTAGTCGAGTTAGCAGAAAGCGAACGAGGGATCTTGTGGGAACTAGCTTGGGTTTGAGGCAATGCCAGAACAGGACGAAACAAGTCTTGAGCTCAAAGTAGAAAGGCAACCTATCGGCAGAGATATGAACTAGATCGGCAGCACGACGAGAGTATCACTAACCAGCTGACAAGAAATTCTGCGAGATATTCAAATGCAACCTGGTTCTTCTGTGGGACTGAGGTTGATTGGGAAGTTGATACTCAACATACGACGATCCCTATAACGGCCCAGTATTTGGCCCAACGCTCGAGTTCTGTAGAGACACAATTAGCCCGACGCGGAAACAGGCTTGCGCAGTTTTTGCCTGGCTCGGAAATTGGCCGATGGGACAAAGCCTTGTAGGTCTGGAAGATGGAAGCAAGAAAGCGAAGTAGGACGCCAAAATTCGAGAGAAAAGATGGAACATTTAGGCTTGCGAGGTGGGGGAACGAAAACAAATGGCTTTGATGCCACCTCAACAGCGTCTCAGTCACGCGGCGAGTAGACATCTTCTTTCCAACCATCTTGCGTCCCGGGCCCATGGACCCTTCTCTGAGTCTGCCGGGATCCACAACCACGACGATCCAGGCAAGGACGACAAGCGGGATGTCAAGCCGCCGGTCAAGACGCTCAACAGAGTGCCCGTTCGTCCTGACGTCCCTCAGCATACCCTCTTACTTACCGTGTCCTTCTTTCCAGGAGCATGTGTGAGCCCTTTCCCTGGTTCGCTCAGTTTGTCTTGATCGAATAACTCGATCATCCATTAGAATGCCTGCAGAAAGCAGAAGATGCGATGCGAAGGCGCAGATAATCCACCGTGCAGGTACTTGATTCGCAAAACTTTGCTTGCTGTGAACGGAATGGTTCATTTCCCCTAGGCGGTGTCGAAACACGGGTCTTGATTGTCTCTTCGAGAAACCTTCCAGGGAGATGTCGGTGCGTTCGCCACCTTCATTACCGTCTGAATTTGTGATTGAATCTCACGCAGCTTACCGGAGAGGCCGGATTAGAGTGAGATACATTCGATCGGTCAATGCGCCTCATTTTGACTACCTTTCCAGGCGAATCCGGAGCCTAGAGGCACATGTCGCGGACATTCGACACACTCAAACAGTGATCCAGAGCTCTGTGGCCGAAATTTTGACACATCTTCGCGGAGGAGCGCACACCCGTTCTCCATCATATGTTCAGTATCATCAATCACCCAGCCTGCATTCGCCGTCGCTCTCCACTCCCCGAGTGTACACCAGCACATCAGCGATGTTCAACCCCGACTCCTACTGGGTCATTCCCTCATAACGGTGCACTCTCCGGCCCACGGCAATCCCGCGGTCAG
This sequence comes from Panellus pusillus, assembly GCA_013387415.1. Lineage (NCBI taxonomy): Eukaryota > Fungi > Basidiomycota > Agaricomycetes > Agaricales > Mycenaceae > Panellus > Panellus pusillus. Next base: position 32,037 of record QVIE01001980.1, read on the forward strand.
CTGCCTCCGCCGGCCTATCAGGGATCGACCTCACAACCTAATACCGGGTCGTATTCTCACTATTCGACGCAAGGGCACTACTCAAGCTCGGTTCAAGGTCCTGTGCTTCCTCCATTCTCAAGCATTCAGACCATGGGTCCGCCATCATCTCAGCAGGCTAACGTATCTTCAATACGTTATGACAACGGACATCCTCCCAGGCACCAATCCAGCAGTTCTAGCAAGAGGCAGGCACCCGGTTCGGCAACCGTTACCAGTGCTGACTCATCGGATCTCGATGAGGAAGATAATGGGGAGCTCCCGGACTCTGGTCTTGTTGCCCCGCTAGAGGTGCTCCGGAGTCTCGCTGATGTTGCCAGTGAACAAGCCGCAATAGTAAACCCATGCTTCTTGCTTATCTGAAATCCGCGCTAACAGCGCTTCAGGAAAATGGGGACAGTAGTGCCCCTGCCAGTCGTGGTCGCACGCCATCTCCAGAACGTCAAAGCCGAGCCGCGAAGCGAAGGAAGATTCGCCACCATGGCAGATCCACCTTGAAATTCCCTGATGGTGAAAATTTCTCGTCTCTTTCGCGTTTGGCATCACTGACTATTTCATAGTTGTTACGAAAGGTCTTCTTCCAGATGCCGAGGCTCGGGAGCTGTTCAAAATGTTAACCTATCTTCTTCTCTTGCGTCGTATCTGACATTGTCGATAAGATTCTATCACGGATGTTCGACCTTCCTGTGCGTTCTCTTATAGCCGCCAATACCTTAGCTGACTTCTCCAGCCCCGTCTTCGATTCCAACTCCGACACATATGATGCCCTTCACGTCCGCTCTCCGTTCGCCGTCGACTGTATATGCATGGTGGCCGCGCGCGTTCGGGACGGTGGCGGTATGTAGAGAGTTGAGATGGTTCATACGTCACTTGACCCTTTCATCAGGCAAACCGAGCGATACATATATGCAGACCCTTGAAGAGGTTCAAACCATCTCCCGCGCAACGCTCTTTTCGCCCGTGACTCGGCATGAAGCAGTCCAAGCGATGAGTAAGCGTCCGAGGCCGTGTTGACAACAAAATGCTCATGTATATGACAAGTTTTGGTAGCTGGGTGGTCGGACAACGGATGGCTCAGCGGTGGACATGCCGTGCGGATGGCAATGGAACTATGTGCGTCTTTCGAGTCATCACAATGATCAATCCTCCGATTGATCATTTTGAACAGCCATGCACAAAGCGTGGCCTACCCTTCTCAAACGGATGAACGCCAACCAGATTGATATAACGGCGGATCGCGAGTTAGTCGTCGCATCTCGTATCTGGTTCTGTCTTTATCTTTTCGAGCATCAGTACGTGCTGCACACTTCCCTGTGGCAGGATTTCTTATCACAACAGATTATCATATGGTACCGGGCGACCAGCTGTTCTCAAGGACGATGAGAGCATCAAACATGGTCGTCTCTTGCTTCAACATCCTCTCGCTATCGAAGACGACATGCGTCTTGTCTCTACTGTCGAGCTGATGGCGCTTCGCGAGCGTGTACACAATGCCTTGTCACCCTTCGAGGGGCCAGTGAAGGACGAGCACTTCGAGGAGCTTCGACGTGCCGATCTCAATTTCCGTAGTTGGTACGCAACTTGGGACCATGCGTTTTCACAAAAATATGAAGACGCAGGTGAGCAAGCTTTTAAGCGAGACATGGGCCGTTATTCACATCGTCTCAGCTTTTTACCGACAATCGCTTCAGATCCAGCACTTGCATGCAGAATTGTTCCATAATGCGACGGCTCTACGAGGCATCAACGGACCTGAAGATGTGCAGAACATGCCGCCGCAGCAGAGGGATCTGGCTTTGCGGTCTATTCAGATTGCACGTCAGGGTTTAGATATCACGGTTAATTCTCCAGCATATCGAGAAGGCATGAAATACGGTTTGCGTTCTCCCACAGCCAGGCGATATCATCGAAACTCATCGAATGCAGCCGTACATTATACGCACGCCACTGCAACTTTCGCGGCCTCGTTCCTTTTACGATTGGCTCGACTATTGTGCGTCGCAACATCTTTGTGTGCGCAATCTGCTGAAAAAGCGTTACAGCCCGAGCGACAGCGAAATGCCTGAGATAAGAACCCAAGTAGAACGTTTAGCGACGCTCATGGCCGAAAGTAAGGAAGCCATACCGACTTATATATATCATACTCATGCCACGCATAGTTCCCGGCAAACGATATGCCTTGACTCTTCAAGTCATGTTGAAGCGTTCCCGAAAACGCAAATCCGCGTCTTCTACATCTCGCTCTCCAAAGACTTCGCGAGACCCTCATCGACCAATGCCGATGCCAGTTGATCCGAGTCACTCTGGGACTGTGCAGCAACATCACACAGAGCCATTCTCCCCGGCTTATGAGTCTTTCGCCAATTCGGGCGCGGTGCACCTTTCTGGCGGTTCACACCAACCACATCCACAGGTCACAGACGCTGAGCATATTTGGCGAGGTTTTGAGATGACTGCCAGCGAGCAGCTTCCCGTTTGGATATCAGACCAGAGCTTGGGCGGGAATTCTTTTTCCCAGAACGGAATGAATGCCTTCCTTCTGCCGCAGGATTATCTACCCGCCCAGGCACAGATCTGGTGAGAATGTTACGGCGTTGATGCCCCTTCTGTAGCCTTCGTGTTTCTTGCATAAGTGTTGTCTGGATCGAGATGTTTGTAGTATTCTACTCTGTACACGTATTGCCCTGCGCTTTGTACAATGTACATTTTATGGGATGTTTCCACAACTTTCCAGTACGTCGGAGTTTGAAGATTGCAACCTAAACGGGATTCTTTAAGTTCAACGATCATAAACAAATACCTGGCTTGCCATCCCATCTCGCACGCTCTTGCACTCAAAGTTGGAAGTCCTAGTTTTGCCATATGTCAAGCACCTCGAAGTCTTTAGAGGCACGCGGCCCAAGTCAAAGCGACCATACATCAAGCGAAGTGACCGAACATACTGCCACGCAAAACAAGAACACCAGACCCCTGCCTAATTTTCTCTCTCTTGTGCTCAACTTTGGCATGGATACCACTCCTGAAAACGAGTCAGACAATGAAGATGACGAAGAAGAAGAAGAAGAAGAGGATAACCGAACCTCAGACGAAGTCCTTCGTGACTCGCAAGGTCCGTGACTATACAATCGTACTTTGCATTTAATTCACGTCTTCTCAGAAAAAGAAGAGCGCCGCCGTTTTATTCTCATTCTTGCCAAAGCTCTTATGAAATATGGCGCTCCATCCCATAGAGTCGAAGCTCAGCTGGTGGCTGCCTCTCTAATCTTGAAAGTCAAGATAAGTAGGTCTTCAATATAAATTCATATGCCTTTAGGCTGATTGTGGTGTATAGATCTTGTTTATCTTCCCAATCTCGTTATTGCTACCGTACGTAATCGCAACACCATCGGTCCCCAAACGTTCTTCGTGCGCGCCAAGGGTCGCATTGCCCTATCTCGTCTGACCGCAGTCCATCACGTCTACCGCAAAGTGCTTCACGAGGAAATCACTCCCGCAGAAGGCGCCATGCAATTAAATTCACTCCTCCGCAAACCTCCCGTCTACAGACTCTGGCAGCGCTGTGTGTTTGCCTTCATAAGCGCATCTGTTCTTTGTGTTACTTCTTTCGGCGGCTCTTTCGTCGACATGTGGATTAGCGGTCTCTGTGCCGCTACTTTACAATATCTTGGACTCAACTCAGGTGTGCTAATGCAACGGATGTTGTATGCTGCTCGTCCTCATATCCTTTCAGCGAGCAAGAGTGTTATGTATGCAAATGTTTACGAGTCGGTTTCTTTCCTCTTACGCTATCCAGCCTCTGCTCAACTTGCCACAGGATATCTGTCACGATCGTCGTTGCCTTCATGGCCCGTGGTCTGAGCAACATCCCTGTTAGTGAACAAAGCAAACATTCATGTCCAGGGTAATAAGTTTTGAACCAGGGAAACCGTTTCTGCTACACTGCAATTTCTGGGGCAGGCAAGTTCAGGAACATAGTGTGCTGCTTTTGAAGCTGAGCGAGACTATTCACAGGTGTGGTTGGAATTCTCCCGGGCTTCACTGTTCTTGTCTCGTCGCTTGAATTGATGTCGAAAAACTTCTTCTGTGGATCTGTTCGGCTCGTCTATGCGATCGTGTACACTCTACTTCTCGTGAGTATCCAATTTGACCGCAAATGTTAGTTGCTGACATATCTCACAGGGCTTTGGCTTGACTCTTGGTTCTGATCTATATCTGTTCGTTGACAAACACGCTCGTGAACGTTTCTACGCTGGGCCCCCACCGGCGCCACCCCTATACATCCACGGAGTATTCAAGCTTCTCAATGGATCAACTCCCGGGATGCAAATTAGCGGAACAATGGGGTTGACGCAACAGGGCTGGGAGGAGAAACACATGGTTGAAGGCAAGCACCACCAACCACCACACGCAATTGGTGGCTGAATCACGTCCCAGGTTGTTTTCGTAACCCTCGGTGGAGCTGGCCCAGGCAGCCCTTTCCTTGGTGGACTCTTATTTTCTTGGTTCCACTGTACTGCATCGCGTCCTCCATGAACAACCAACAGAAAATACACACATGGCACTCCCGCAAGCAACTGGCAATCATGGTTTTCTTTGCCTGCTGCTCCTATACGGCCAACAAAGCTATCGGCAGTTTCATGCCGCAACGTCTTGATGTCATCTCCGCCACTGGTGCCTTTGTGATCGGATGTCTTGGAAACACATATTCTCGTCTCATGCGCGGCACCGCCTTCACTGCGATGGTCACCGGTGTTGTGTTTCTGGTACCGGTACTCATTTTCACTTTTCAGAAAAACACATTTTCCTCATCTTTTGGTCACGCAGTCGGGCATAGCGCAGGGCGGGGGGTTGACGCAAGAGTATGCAAGTTCTGGCGATCAATACTCGCAAGGAATAGATCTGGTCTTGAAGATGATCTCAATCGCCTGTGGAGTTGCCATTGGATTGTTTGGTAGTCAGGTCATCAGTGAGTATTGCGACACATCATTGGCATTTACTCACTTGCTGGTCAACCAGTTTACCTGTTCGGCAACCGGAAGAATACTACGCATTTCGCATTCTGAATACTGTATTATCGCAGCAGAGAATAGACTGCAGAGGAGAATTGGAAAGTATCTTGTCATAGTCGTGGTATAATCCAAATTCACATTTGTACGGAATGCGTCTACACATTCCGCAACGCCACCGGGATGTGGGAGTTGGCCAGAGAAACATGGTCAAATCCTCCGACGGAAAGTTCCTGGGGCGCGTAGACTCGATACCAGTCGGCGTTCGCTGGTGTGACGATGAACCGGGCATATCCGCCTTGCTGATTTGATCGACTGTCATCAAATCTCAGGCGGGCACTGGTCTCGACTCTCGAGTCTATGGGGCGCGCAACGGACGACAGTCCAGCACTGTTTATTTTTCCGGGACACAGGGGCTGAGGCATTTTGCATCCGCGGCACTATCTCACAACTAGCCCAAGGTGGTTCCAGTCGCATTTCAGACTGGCCTAGGCCTGCGGAAGTCTCACTTTTCAGACTCCGTTTCGTGAAATGGTGGACAGATTTCCAATGTCTACATCTCAAGTACGCTGGGTGGGGGTGCGCGCGACCAAGGAATGTGCCGCACGTGGTCGTAGAAAATCGGACTGGGTCGATAACATTCAGGGATTGCCAGTTTTTTTATGACGATCCCGTGTGGTGTTTAGTTCGTCCCATAGTCCGCATCGCTTTTATTCGTACTGCTCGCCGAGCTATCAGTTTACTTCCCCATTCACAAGGTCGTCCGTTCTGCATTCTAAACTATGTTATTATCGCACCAGAGGATGGACTAAAGAGTAATGCTGGTATGGTAGAGGAACAGTACAATATCGGACACGAAGAATTGTCCAGGACAAGATATATACTATAATTTCTACAAATGCTTACTTAGTGTCAACCAAAGAGCTCGTTAAGTTCTTCCATGCGACGATGCATCAACTCTTGCTTGCTGAAAGAATTTTGAGCGCCTAAGGTCATGTTCGCTAGCTGAGTCTTCTTTCGCTGAACCTCCAGTAGACGGGCTTCGATGGTATTCTCAATAATGAGCTTAACTGTTGTTACAGGTCGAGTTTGGCCCAATCGATGCTGAGCAGGCAACGTCAGCAGATTGGAGAAGCACGCAAGAAGACGGCGCACAATACGGTCCACGGCTTGGTTTTCGACAGCAGGATTCCTACAAGAAAAATGAATGAAAACCCCGGGAGTGTACGAGAGTAGGCGTGCCAGTAAGGGTCCATGAGATACACTCGTTGCGCTGCTGTGAGATTCAACCCGACGCCTCCAGCCTTCAAGCTGACAAGGAGGACTTCACAGCCCGGGTCGTGCTTGAGCGCGTTCATGGCACGAGTACGATCATCCCGCTTCATCGTTCCATCCAATCTGTCGTACCGGATGCCGGCATCCTCCAAAGCGTCCTCAATCCTGTAGAGGACTGGATGAGCGAGCAACACCTACGATATGAAATGAACCTACTTGTCGAGCATACTCGTCCATTGAGAGCTGTCGAATATTTCAAAATCAGGTCACCATAGCAAAAAGAGACCACGGACAACACAACAGTCTTGATGATCCCGTCGTCGAGTTGATTCCCTTGATTATCTATCATCTGGACCTCGATGGAGTCGGAATCATAATTTACAGAATGCGGATTCGCCCTGGAGAATTGGACCAAATCTTGAAGGAGCGCCTTTATCTTAGTCGAAGGATGAAAGTTCTCCAAAGAAAGCCCTTTCTGACGCTTCTCTTTCTTCGAGACTTTCTTCTTGGCAGTGGAGTCATTGCCAGCGTCCGGTTTGATCTCCACCGCATCTGAAGGGGATAGACCGTTCTGGCAGGCGGAGCAAGCCCGCCGGAGGTCTGGTGGCACGTTCGGCCATCCCGGGCAGATGCAATTTCGGTAACATTCGATGCAGAATAAGTGCTGACATCGGGTCAACACTGGGCGTGGGGTGGACGGGCTGCTTGCGCGCGTGGGCCCGCGCGAAAAGGTCCCCTTGCCCTTTCGGGCACGTTTAGGTGCGGAAGGGCTATCCGAATCCATGGCATCCGCCTGCGACAAATCACCCCCAACGCAAAGCTCCGTACCGCACTCGACACATTGCGTGGTGGCAGATTCACGCAAGATGGCGAATACGGCGGCTGCGCGGCTGGCGTTGATTCCATCCCGTGAGATGTCGGCAATGATGTCCTCGTACGACGTGGCAGAGTCTTGCTGCAGTTCCGGACCCTTGCCTCTGACCAATTCATAGTGATCACAGATTTGACGGAGCCGAAGGATCTTCTGCAAGATACCGACATAGTTCTTCATGACTTCGTTCTTGTCGGTCAACTCCTCGAATTCAGCTTTGGACTCGTTGAAGAACTGGTCGTATATGCTCTTCTCCTTCTCATCAAACTGGAGATACCTAAGCTCGTCTCGTCGCGGGGGAAGATCCAGGATTTTAGTTCCGTCCTGGGCCTTAGTCTCTTTGGTACGCCGCAGTGTGATACACTTCATGATCGTTTGAAGACGAGCGACCCCCAGCTGCTGCCCGAATTTGACGGGACTGCCGATATATTCGGTCCAAACGTTCTTGTCGTCGAGAGGATCTAGCCGCAGGAACTTGATCAAGGCGAAAACATCGTCCAGCTTGTTTTGGACGGGTGTACCCGTCAAACACAGCCTCCGATCCGCCATCAGATCGCAACAAGCACGACTGCCGACGGTCCCAGTCTCCTTGATGCAGCTATTAAGAAGATTCATGACATGTTATGCGCAAAAGAATCAATAGACGGAAGAACTTACTGAGCCTCATCAAGAACGACGCGGAACCAGTGAATGCTCTGCAAGGCGCTACTGATTCCACCCGCACCGTTCGTGAATCCGCTCTTCTTGCGTTTTATCCCTCCTTTCTTGGCTTTCGGGAGCTTCAGAACTTGGTTGCCACGTTCATCGATCTCCACGCCGCCACCGTCACTACTCCCGCCATCGTCGTCGTCTTCGTCAGCCTCGACATTTGCGATGCTCTTGTTCTGCTTGGAATATTCCGAGGCAAGCGTTGCGTAGGTAGTAATGACAGCGTCAAAGTCAGCCAGATAGCTGGGATCTGGCTTCCTGGCAGTTCCGTGATAGATGTACACGCGCAGTGGTGACCCTTGATGAGCGCCGGACGACTTCGAGTCATCGGACGGCTGCGACGTCGTCGTCTGAGATGTCTGCGAACAACCTCCAGCGCCGCCAACGACGTGGACTTCTCCCCTCCAATGATCACGAAATTGATCTTCCCAGTTAGAAACAGTAGAAAGTGGGCAGATGATCAGGCTGGCGCGGCTCTTCGCCTTGATGCGGGATGTACGCGCGTGCTCAGCCTCAAGTTTATCCTGTAATCGCGCAGCTTTGGCCTTGGCCTTGGTAGACATTGAACCGGTGTCTTCAGGCATGCCCCAGACGCTACCAGAAAAATGGGAGGCGCTCAAAGGCTCTGAACTGTCGGATGGCGGCGGCGGCGACTGCACCTCGGGAGGGCTGTCCGCAAATTCACGGGCTGAGACAAGGGTCGCAGCGATGAGAGACACGCAGGTGATTGTCTTGCCGAGCCCCATCTACAGATCCATTAGCAAGGGCAAGATCGAGGAATATCGGTAAGCGCACATCATCTGCAAGAATGGCGCCCTTGGTTTCTTTGGGCTCATGAAAGATTTCCTTGGTCGTAATGGTGTGGAACCAGCAAGGCCTGTTGCTCATACTGTTCGTCCGCATCTGCCATAACGAAGAAAATTTCCCGTCTGCATCGGGCTGCTCTCGTTCACGTTCCAGTAAGAAAGTCAGGGCCTTTTTCTGGTGCGGATACAGCTTCGTTGCAACATCGGGACCTAATTTACTAGCATTAGTGGCCATAAGCCCCTTGGAGCACAAGTCACGTACTAGGCTCCGTCTCTGGCAGTTCATCGCCGTTCTTCAAACTTTTGTAAAGGTCCTCGGTTTGGCTCCGCTGAACCTCCACGCTTTTCCCGGATACTTGCTGGGTACTCCAGCGGTTGACATTATTCACTGGCGGATACAGCCGATTTTGAGCACGGTACCCCCCAGGTGGTGGGCTATGAGGGTTTGAATAATGCTGGTTCTGATTGATGAGGCGGTACATCTCGTAAGGTGGAGAAGGGTGATCGAGGAGCAGACCGCATTCCAGCAGATATTTGCCGACGACCGGGATATTACCCTTCGGTGTGTACACAAGCATTTGTAAGGGCAGTATCGGGAGCTACAATAATGATCGGACCACGGACTTGATACGGATGAGTTGAAAGACGCACATTGGGCGGTCCCTTGCGGACCTTGGCGTCTAAACGAATAAGAGCTTTTCCAAGCATGGGACCAAGAGCAGTGGCGACCTTCTGCTCGACGACACCAAAGGCTTCGCCAAAGAGCTGTTCGCCGTTGGGCCCGCGGCCCTGCCGAGCCTTGATGTGGATGGTCTCCGCACCACCGGGCTTATTAGGCTTGTGCTCGTATTGAAGATGGACGGGAGCCCACTCGTCCTGCATTGTGTTTGTAGGCAGCAGATACGGCACGGGATACAGGACGAGAGCGGTCACGCCGAGCTGACCAATGCAGACGGGCGTCTTTGGAGACAATTCTGCTGGAAGCGCAGGCGGTGGAGGCTGCATCATGGCAGGCGGAGACGCCATCATGCTTGGCGGTGGCGAAGGCGAGCCCGTAAGATCTATTACCCGGGACTGAGCGGATGTACCCGATGGAATCCGTGGCGGCGGCGGCGGCGGCGGTGCGGGGTACTGACGCGCAGGACTAAAGGCAGATTGCGTGGAGGCAAATGGGGGGCGGTAAGAGTTCGGATTGAGATTTGAAGGCGCGTAAGGCTGAAAATTGGTCGAACTCCGGAAAGACGAAGCAGCGGGGATAGCCATCGGATAGTTGTTCGTGGGCGCTTCCTTGGGCAAATCAATGCGCGGTCTCTTTGAGAATCTAGAGAAGTCATTGTCGACAATGTCGTCGTCGTCGTCGTCGCTTGTAACTGGGAGAAAAGTTGAGCAAAAGCGGGTATCGGAGGATGCCGGCTACATACGGTCGATATGGTTGTGCTGGTACGACAAGGAAGCGGCGGAGGGAGGTGTGTGGGTGGTGGTGGTGGCCATGAGCCTCGGGGAGCCGTTGTCCGTCGCGTCCAAGCAGACCGCTGCTGCACAGTGCAAATGTTGCGAGGTCCAAGCCTTTTCGATTCACGTGTCTTTCTGAGTGACTAATTACTCTGAGCTCGCCATCGTCAGCCTCGGCCACAGCATCCTGTATCCATCCATACCGTGTGTCGCGAAAATCCTCATGGCCATGCTTTCTGGAACTGGATGCAAGCATCTTCGCCTCCAAATATAGGGAGAGCCCGATAGCGACTTCCCGGGGACAAATGCTTTCTCTACGGCTTCTTTGCCTGCCTCTGGTCCTCATATCGCTATTGTGGCATCCATACTCATGCTAGCTGCCTCAATCCACCCCCTTTTGTCACTTCTTTGTTCAACGCTCCCCGTCTTTTTCTGTCATCGCCATCTTGAGGGCGGTGTTCATGCGCATGACATTATCACTGGCGCAGCCAGTGCACGGAGTATAAGCTTGTGAGTTCTGAGCTAATGTGGCCTCTCCCTGTGCACTCTCATGCCACGGGGGTTTTGCGACAATTTCGCTCATTTTGGCGCTCCTCCCGCTGTTACAGTTCACATGACGGGATGGCTTCCACAGCCATATGGTTCTCTCTGACTCACTGACCGCAGGGCACCAACGGCGATGTCTGCATCACGAGGTGCAGCTTCCCTACGCTGGCCGGTTCGTTTGGCTCTTGCGCCGTCGTTGCAAGGATGGAGAACAGCATTGTTACTGCGCCTGCTGGGTAAGAATTCGCAATTCAGGGCTGCTACTACTGGCGGCGCCGAGGCTGCAGTGAGTGAGTTCCACGAGCTCTGACGGTGCCAAGGGTGGCCTTGGACTGCTGACTTTTTATCCGGTCTACTTCGTTCAAAGGGCCTCAACTTTTGCAAATTGCCAGGCCACTAGATCGCAAGTCAATTTCGGAGCGTAGTTACGAGCAGGATTTAGATTTTTGTTGTACCTAAATTCATGAATTGAGTGGTTCACCGAAATGTGCTGGAACTGTAATGATGACGCACTACCGAATGCGGACCGCAGAACACGTTAATCCAGGACACTGCATGGCCTGCTTGCGGCTGGCTACACTCCTCCATGAGCGCTCTTGATACGTCCGCCTCCGATAGCAGCCCGACTAAGCTCCCCGCCGCTCTCGCAATCCTTCCACTGCATCCATCCGCTCCATCGCTTCTGTCAGGCCAAGCGTTTGGCGCACTCCTAATTCTTTGAGAATCAGGAAGGATAGCCTAAGTTCCGCCGCGGACGCCAGAATTTCCTGTGTCGTCGTTGGTGCTGAAATCGCTCCTACAGCAGGTAGCGTACGGGAGAAGATGGAGGCCTTGAATGTTGCCCCAGCCACTCTTCCTGGTAGCCCTGCCTCGTGTGCCACAACCGAACTCCCGCAAGAAATTGCAGTCATCCCCGAGGTTGAGGCGGAAGTTCCGTCTGTCACTGATAATTCAGAGGAAAAGGACAAAGACGACACCAACCTCGTTCCGTTCCCCGTCTCCGTTTCACCGTCAACGAGTAGCCGATCTTCGTGGTTCGGGTCACTTTCGCGGGCAAAAGGTAAAGAGAAGCTTGTCGAAGTACAAACAGCCGCACCGGCCTCTACGCCTAACCTTCTGGCTCCTCCTACCATTCCGATCCCGGTGCCAGATCCGACACCAAGAGCGTCGGAATCCGAACCCGTCACGTCGTCCAGTCCGGACGCACCAGAGCGGCCAGATCCATTCCTGTCCTCAGCTGATGTGCGACCAACCGCACGCTCACCTGCCGCGTCGTCGCCGTCCAAGCGCTCGTGGTTCACATCTCCCCCTTCACACCCATCGCCTCTCCGCGTGGCCTCTCCCATAAGCATCCCACCCCCCTTACCAGAGTATTCGTCACCCGCCCCCTCGTCCATCGACACATCTGGTGTTCCTTCACCGGTGGCTACGCCGCCTGCTGACGCCGCCATTTTCCCCACTGTGTCCGAAGAGACAGTCAAAGGGCGACAAAGGCTGACATCTTTCAACGGGCCCCCGGCAGGTCGTTTTGGTCTCAGTCTTCCGTTACTGGGAGGTGGGCGCGCGAGCACGGTTTCAACTGTGCGCACAGAGGGTATGTAGTCCGACCCGGCTGCGTTTGCCCGCACATTAATCTGAAAATGATACTTAGGCTCCACTCAAGTCTCAACGACTACTCGTGCGCATCCAATTTTACTTGTACGTGGCGCCTCTATTGATTTCTGGCTCCAGATACCACCGAGACCACACAAACAGTCGTTCAGTCGAATTCTGCTGGTACGGCAGGCAAATCACGATGTGTCAAACCCTAACCTTACCTATTTCCAGACACATCACGCACCACGACTACAACCATCACTAATACTGCGGACCATGCCACATGAGTACCACGACGGAGCAGCAAAGCACATGGTGGGATTACATCGGTTGGGGTGCTGCTCAGCCTTCAACAGCCCCTCAAGATACATCCAAGGACGACGGCGAGGGTGAGAGTACGCCCAAGCCAACCCACCGGCCCGCGTTGAATGATGTTGCTGATCTGCCACCACCCGCGTCATCTGCGCCTGCTTCCGCGGAAGAGTCGGATGCCAAGACCATTCGCCCGAAGGCCGTTGATGTTTCGCAGGACCAAGCATCATGGTATTCACCATGGGCGTGGTATGGCTATACAGATACTCCTGTTGCTCCAAGTGAAGAGACGCCCGCTGAGGCTGTTGATGCGGGACGGCTCCTGCGGTCAACACCCCTCCGGCCGTTACTGAGCCGCCTGAGATTGCCACCGCATCAGCCACGACAACTTCGCAGGAGCGATATTGGACATCATTCTTTGCGTCTTCCACCGCACAACCCCAATCACACGCCAATGTCCAGCCCTCGTTGCCCGAAAAGACGCCGCCGGCAACCCCGCAACCCACTCCCTCCGATATCAAAGACCAACCAACGCCTTCGTCGCTCTCGCTGGATTCGAATCCCATCGGGGACAGCATCGATTCTAATCGGTCCGGTTGGATTTCTTTCTTTTCCAATACGGCAACATTGGATACGCGTCTAGAAAGACGATCACGTCCGGCGAACCCGAAGTCATGGAAATTGATTTTGACGAAGCAGGAGAGGCTCCCGCTACCGCAGCAGCGCCCGTTCCACCGGCCGTGTCTCAGAGTCAGGCAGCTGAAAAGACCAAGAAGGAGCCAGACGGCAAACAGTCGCAATCTAATGGGGTTATTCCAGCCGATAAGCCGTCTAAACCTGCCGAGAAGCCTTCCAAGCCTGCCGAGACGCCAATCAAGTCCGGCCCTTCGGCTCCTCCCATAACAATCTCTGAGACGGTCAGGCGCCAAGTGGCAAACAGCAACGCCCCCTCGGTAGCGAAGCGTTCTTCCTCACCCGCTCCTTCCGTGGCTTCCAAAGTGTCCACTGGCAGCAAGACGCCCGGAAAGCCATCGTCCATTGCGCCCCTCGTTCCCCTGTTCCCAACCTGGTTCTTCCAACTTGGAAGGATACCTTCCACACGCTACCGCGATCCCATATTCCTTCACGGCTGACCGATGGAAATGGCAAAACCGTGGGTCGTGCTGTGATGGAGAAGACGATGAGATTCGTCAGCGATGTTCTGTTCGCGTCTGATGGTGCGACGACCACGCGGAAGGGCAACAATGGGAAAGGAAAATCCAGGGCGGAGCGCGAGCAGGAGAGGAGGTTCGAAGAGTGGGGACTCAGCCTTCCCCGAGCCTGGGACGTCTTGAAACCCGCCGCCGGGCAAAGCCATACATCCGGAGAGGCGGACGAGGGTAATTTCGAGGATGTATTAAGAGGGTGCAGGCATGTTGTTGTTATTGGCATCCATGGTTGGTTCCCGGGTATGTATTGTGCTAATTTTCTATTGCTTTGGGATTCTTATTCTCCCAGGTACTGTCATACAAAGTGTTTTGGGCGAGGTACGATTTTGCCATTGCGATGTGTTTCCACTTCTCAATGATATGCTTTTTTAGCCGACAGGCACTTCTACAAAATTTGTGAACATGATGGTTTCTGCTCTTGAGGAATTCCAAAGTAGTTATCACGTGAAATTAGACAAGATTACTCGCATTCCGCTAGAAGGAGAGGGTATGCCTGCTCTCTAACCATGCAGAAACGTCAATCTAAAGCCTCTTCACGCAGGTACAATCGACCGCCGAGTTGAAAAGTACGTGCACCATCGCTGTAATCATGTCGGATGATTGACATTCTATCTAGACTGTACGCCGCTTTGACTTCCAATGATGAGTGGATGGCGGATCTCCATACCGCGGACGTAATCTTCGTGGCCGCCCATTCACAAGGTAATGAGAGTCATGTCCCCATGGTTTCGCTACTCACCCCACACTCTTAGGAACCATTGTAGCGACGCACCTCATGGACAGATTGATCAGGGACAAACATATACGGACGGGCGGATCCGATGTTTCTCAGGATCCCGGCCAACGCAGGGTTCCATCGATCTTGAGTACTGCTACAGTCGCTCGACCCCCGCGGCAAAGAGTCTGCTGCCTAGCGCTTTGCGGTATCCATCTCGGTCCTTTGAGGTATCTGAGTTCTAGCTCGTTTGTACAACCATACCTGCAGGTGGGTGGTTGCGTCGAAGATCTGGACATGGCTGTTGACCGAATGGTTTATCTGCAGTACTTCGAGACGGCAGCTGCAAGGGAGTTGTTCGAGTTTCAGGTACGCCTTTCGCCATATTCTTCGCTCTTCAATGACTTTGCTTGCAGAACACAGAAAGCGAAGTATCCAAGGCTTATGTCAAGGCCCTTCGTAATGTCTTCGACAATGGGATCAAGATGGTTTACGTGGCGTCTTTGAACGATCAAGTGGTTCCAATATATTCCGGTCTCTTCACTGCTGCATCCCATCCTTTGATACTTCGCTCCTTATACATCGACGGCGACGCCTATCAGTTAGTCAGTTTTGTGTATCGCCAATGGAAGCTCATGTTTTTGCAGCTCCTCTGATTTCCTATCGAATCTCATGGCCCTCTTAATAAGAGTCATGAATGCGGGACTCTCTGATAGTGGCTTATTGAACCATCTATCGGAAGCAACAGCCGGTTCGTTGAATGGAGTGGGCCATTCAACGGTGTACGAAGAAATCGCTAACTATACGTGTGTTAACCGAGCAAGTTGCAATCCGTTCGTTCTCATGATGCTCTTTCAGACTCGCTGTGAAATATCTGTTCCTGACTAACTCTGGCTTTGATACCCATCCTGAACTCGTCGTGGAACCGTTCAATGCCAATACCGAACAAAACGACTACGAGGTGTGTCTTTTAATTACGTCGCTTGAAGCAGAATCTTTATATTCCGCCCTAGATCCCATGGTCTCTCCGGGATCTCATTGCAGACGAGCGAGTCGCCTATTTCTTCTCGAAAGAAATATCGCAACTCGCCACCGCTTTCCGACAATGGTCTCCCAAGACCGCCGTGCTTCGCGACATAAAGCGGAAACTACAGCCTATACAAAGACTTCCATCTGCTACTTCACCTGACAGCCCTCCTCTCGCATCGGTCAGCAAGCTATAATATTGTATTTTCTTTTGTACACGCTTTAGAAGATGTATTTTACTAGGAGGCCGCAATTATAATATGGTTGGCCTTCAACTTGTGTTTGTTCATTATTTGTCCCATGAGCGCTCGGACGTTCACGAACTTCTGCGGCCGGCGCACATAGATTCCGAGATGCCGCAATATCAATAGTTGACTCAAACACATACATATATATAGATAGGTAGATTACACCAAGAAGTTCTACAGAGCTCTAGGGCAAGTGGTACTTCATCCATCACTGACTTCTATGAACTCGGTAGGCTCAGCTGCCGCCTGTTCTGCCTTTTTCTGTCTCACGAGAATCTTCTGCAACATCTGGACAGTGGAGCCTGTGCCCGGAAGTGCACTGAGGCGTTTGATTTCGCGAGATACACTTCAGGTCCATCAGGGACGATAGTTTCGCGAGAGTGATGACTGAACTCACATCTTTGGCCCCTGTGATACAACAGGACAGTCCTGCACCGCATGAGATGGGACTCTACCACAAATGACGCACGCTGGGGGAGACGACAGGCGTGATTTCTTCTGGGCGGGATCTCCAGCAGGCGCCGGTGATAATGGGCGTTTCGACGAGCTAGCCACAGCGTTGTGTTGTTGAGGTGGTCGTGTAGAGGACGATGCTAGATTTCCAGCTCCACTCGACGCAGCAGATGGGCGCGAAGCATGTTCGTGTAGGGTGGCCTTCGTCTTCTTGGGGCAAGCGAAGAGAGCGCGGTGCGTTCCACGATCTCGAGAGGCTGGCCTAAGACTAGAGACATGTGCCCGCGCTGCTGAAGAACTTCGTCAATTGCAGCCACCGCGGCGAACTGGCAAAAAGTGACGTCAGAAATGAGCGTAAGATACAATCTTGTTCGAGGGCGCGTACTCTTTTCTCAATGGGCTCGTCGTCCGCATGCAGGATCAGCATTTCCCGGAATTCTGCCAGATGTTCGGATTTCTCCGTCATCACACACTCGCCCAACCGGTCACCGTGTCGGACGCCACACAGGGAACATGCTTGCTGAGGTGTAAGGTTCTGTAGAGGCGCCAGAGGACCATTGATATCCGCAGCCTTTCGCTTGTGCGACTTTTTCCCCACTTCATTCAAGGCTTCTGCAATAGCCGAGGCTGCGTCGGCGTTGTCGTCGGAATCCGAGCTCGAGCTCGAATCACCACCACCGTACGCTGATCCATCTTCATCAGGTTGCGAGGGGGCACGCGAACTCGGAGCCTTTTTGTAAGGGCTTTCGGCGTCGATGAGATACGCATTTTGCTACAAATTTGGTCAGAACTCGGATCAGATCAAGAAAGCTGCAGTGCCTTATGGACAGCAGCCCGTCGGCGGGCACCACGACCGGACTGGGCAACCTCCTTGGCCCGGTTTTCTCTCGTTCCGCATTGATTTTCTGCAAGGTTTGCGCCCACGAATCCTCCTGATTGTCTTCTTCGACGACTTCCTCCATGGTGTCTTTCCCAGCTGCCCAGATCTTGGCAAACGAGAAAGAAAGAGCCCCTTCTTCGGTTGACTTCTCGGGCTCTGCCTCCTTTTCAGTCTTGTCGATCAGACTATCAATATCTGTGTCCGTGTCTGCGTGGGTCGGTAATCAGCGCAGGCCAGACGGCGAGAAAAGAAACACACAGGTGATATCCCGAGCTTCCGCATTTGCTTCAAACAATGCTTGGGCACCATATGTAAGGATAGATTGAACATTATCCCCGGCTTCGTCATCGGCATCCATTTTCTGAACGATCAGGTGGTCCAACACCAATTTCTTTTTACCGACTTGAACTATCCGCTCTAGGTATATCATCAGGGGTCTCGAAGTTAAAGCTGGGCTTAAATGGATCACCTTCAGCCGAGTCTTTGACCTGGAAATGGAATAAACAAGGCGAATAAAAAGTGTGGAAACAATGTACCATGAGCTTGAAAACCAAACAGGTATTCTTTTGTCCATATCGATACGCACGCGCAATTGCCTGTCCGGAAGTTGGTCGACATATTAACCTTTGCGTTCCAACTTACTTGCAAGTCCTGAGGGATCATCAGCGTCAGCGCCGAAATGATTACATCAGACGCACCTGATGGGGATTGAAGTCCGGATCAAATATGATCACTGTGTCCGCAGTGAATAGGTTGATACCAACTCCCTGCAAGTATCGGTCAGCGGCGGAATCCGACACAGTGACAAGAAAGTACTCCGGCACGAGTCGTCAAGAGAAATATGAAGACATCGGATCCTTCGCGGTTGAATTCGTCCATACCCTTCTGCCTGTCCTTGCTTTTGGTGCTACCATCCTTTCGGCATTCGCATCAAAAGAGTTGTTCATTTATTCAGACTGATTTGACTCACCAGTCTCAGATAGCGGTAGCCTTCGCCAGCGAGGAAATCCTCAATGACATCCAGCGCGATTACAAACTAAAGAGTATTAGTCAACGATCAGAGGTGCGCGATTAATTGATACCTGGCTGAAAAGTAGAACACGATGACCGCGTGATTTGAGTTTGGGCAAAAGCATTTTCAAGAATCGCAATTTGGCGCTGGCATCAATCAATTTCTCGTGGGTCTCTTGTTCAGGTAAGCCACGCGGCTCGATGGTTTCCTCGTAAAGGTACGGGTGTTGCAGACACTTGCGGAGGTGCTGAACGTTCGGACGTGAATACAGACAATCAGTATGAAAGAGGCTTTTGCGTTCACCATCAAAATGTTGTTCAGTTTGCCTTGAGGGGCTCCGTTGGCTTTCGTCGGTCCGGTTAACCCGTTTAGGAGATCCAGGTTGTGACCTGAATGAGCTCGATTCTGCGTTCACCTCGAAGAGATAAGACCGCGTACTCAAAATGGACCGATAAATCTCTTTCTGCAACGGTGTCATGGATACCGGGACAATGACTTCGTTCTGTAAAACATGTCAGTTGCAAACCATCTTTGAGAGAACATCCCAACCTTTGGAGGCAGCTTCAAGACCTGACTCTTGATGCGACGCAAGAAGTACGGTCGCAGACGGTTATGCAGATCCCTTATGAGTTCTTCAGTGAGAGTTTCATGCTGCTGTGATAGCGCTTCTAGATCGTGCCACTCCTGCGGATCGAGGAAGTTCATGAGGTTGAACAGTTCCCTGATGTTGTTGTTCAATGGTGTCTGCGGCGGGCATTAGTCATCTGGTTTATGAGAATTCATTGCAGTCGCGCGACCCACCCCCGTCATGATCACACGGTGGAGTGTGTTCAAATCATTCAATTTCTTGAAGAGAAGACTCGAGTCGCTTTTCAGCCGCTGGCCCTCGTCGACAACGAGAACCTGGTGGCAATAAGTGCGAGCCACAAAATGAAGTCACTCAAGCTTACCTCCCATCGTGGTTGATTCTTGAAGACCGTGGTAAAGTCCCTCCCCAACAAAGTCTCGTACGTCGTGATCAAGACATGGTACTTTGCGCTAGTGTACCCCTTTTTCTTCACGCTGTGGGTCAACTCGAATTTTTTGATGACGTCACGAGCTTTCGCCTCTCCGTAGAAAGGGACGGCTCTGAGCTTGGGAGCCCATCGTTCGAACTCTCGCACCCAGTTCATGATCGTGGAATTAGGAACCACAACCAGCGCAGGCGACACTTCGAAGCTTTTAATGAGCTTCCCGATGAATGTTGCAATTTGCACAGTTTTTCCCTACGTGGCCGAGTGAGCTCAGTTGAATTGGGCCGGAAATTTAATTACCAGTCCCATTTCATCTGCCAGGATGCAGTGTTGACCATTCCACCAATTGTCGCAAAGCCAATTGAAACCGTCAACCTAGCAGTTCAATAATAAACGGCGCTAGATATTCGGAGGATGTGAAAGAACTGGATACCTGAAAGTCCATCAACTGGAACGACGGATCCTGCCCCAGTTCTAATTCTGACGCTCGTTCGATCCGATGCTCGGCGTATCCTTCCTTCTTCCGATTGTGGGCAAATGATTTGACACCGTCTTTGACGTAGACATTCTGGGAAGCGACGAAGCGCTCCAGAGCCGTCTTGAATGCGTTATAGCCGATTTCGTCCGGGCGCGGGGGTGAGTCCCAGGTCGCTGAAGTAGACACGACGCGTAAGTGACATGGGGGACAAGAGAAGTCGCGTCTTTATGTTCTAACCTTCATCGTAAGTGAGATCGTCCCACTTGACGAAGATCCAAGCGACTTTGCCAATGTGTTCGACAGTGAACTTCTGTTTAGTGCGTGCTTCCCACTCCGAAAGAGGTTCGATGACATCGTCGGAAGGTTGTTCGCCGCGATCGAATGCGGCAGCGCGTTGTTTCTTCAGCAGATCATCTTCCGCATCGGAGGTGTCAGACTCTACTATACGTTTGTTCTTCCCTTTCCCATTCGCGGACGCCTTCTTTCGTCGGGTGCTCGAGGGGGAACGCCACAAGAAAACATCCAGAACACGATCGACGGTTTTCCACGCGGGGGGGATTCTCCGTTGCGCATCCGGCGCACCTTTGTCGAGACCAATGGGCGCCTTGTGCACGTCTCCAGGCCTGGTTGATGAATCCCTTGAATCAACAACAACTTGGTACTGTGCCGAACTAGTAGGCTTGTCTTTGGGATTCTCGTCCGGCACTTCGTCCAACAACTCCACCTTGGAACCACTCGTCAGGAAGTTCTTCAACTTTGCCAGATTGGTGGCCACCAGCCACATATGAGGAACCCATTGCGTGCGCCTATAGCTTCGTTCCTCCCATTTCACGAGATACTCCCTCGGTAATTGTGTCTTGGGGTTTGGCAATTCACCAGGCGATCGGGGAGGTTCAATCGCATCTGCGGGATACGGACGCCAGGCAAGGATCTTGTCCAATTTGTCGTTGAAGGAAGAGCAGTCATCACAAAGCCAATCGTTTTGATACAGTTCCTGAATTTCAGAGAGGTCTTTCCTCCAGGAAGGCAGATGCTCGTAGTGAGCTAGACGCTTGCATACAAGGCACCGGAAGAGGAGCGCCACGGTCGCGTCGTATAGAAGATCTGAATTTTGAGTAGCATCCGCCATTTCGACATCTTTGCCTGCAGAATCGGCATCAGTGGCCATCGTTGCACTCTTGACCGAAACATCCGGTTCAAGCGCGGTCTCCATGCATCCCAGGCAGATACCGCCCCTGTTGCATGCACCTGTCCAATGACGGTGTGAACGTGTGCACCCAGATCAAACTGTCTTCTTACCGCAGATGAAGTCAGTGGTTTGCTGAGGATCTATTCCAGAGCGCTTTCCGGGTTCGTTAGGGTTTGCCTTGGACTGGCCATTCTCATCTTGGAGCTCGCTCTCCGGCTGAGCACTTCGCCAGGCGGCGCGGTCAACCTCTCGAACGGCTTTGAGGATTTCGTCTCGCTGCGTACTTGCTAAGCAATTCCAATGGACAGCGACAGGACACTTCAAGCTAGTGAAAGTGATCAGTACGGAAAGCAGGACAAACGATATTCCGTTACCATCGAACCCATCCTCCTCGTTTAGTTATCAGCTCCATTTCGTCACCGGATTCTTCCAAGTCATCGTCGGAAGTTTTCCGCTTTCTTCGGCCTTTGCCCTTTGCTGCGCGTTTCTGTGCTTTTTCTAGCTGCACGTGGGCTGGTGCCTCCGCACATTTTTCACATATCTCTCTGTGAGTTCTCAAAGCAGCCGTTTCCACGTCCGAATTAGGATCATAGTCTAGGTCAGCGACAGGGCGAACACGGCCATATGCAGGACGTGCGCCTTTCTTCCGTGGTGCCTTTTTTGCGGGTTTCTTGGACCTCGGAGCAGAGACGTACGCTTCGCTGTCTTCGTCTTCCTCCTGATCAGACTCGTAGTAGGCAGCCCGGTCGAGATTGACTTTGAGCGCTTTGCGAGCTCGGGTGGATCGACGAGTAGGAACGTTGGCGCTCTCATTGGAATCGTCGTCGTCTTCGTCCGAGTCGACTAAGATGATGTTCCGGAACGCGTTTTCTTCGGACTGAAAGGCAGATTCTGCCTGGGAAGTCTTGTGATACGCGTGCTGCGTCGAGTTTTGACAGGCGAGTCTTCGTCTTCGCCATACTCGTCATCGTCTTTGTCGTCTTCGTCCGCATCTTCGTCAGAGTCGGGGACTTGTTCTATATCGCTCGAAGGCGGGGCGCTTCCATTCGACGAGATGTTGAGTTTAGCACCGTTTTTCCCGATGCTCATGACCATTCGTACGCGTGATTTCGGGTGCACATAGGATGCTGACGGGTCGAAATTGGCATACTCGCCTTCGCGCTTCTTACGGCCTATGTGGTACCGTTTCATTCAGTAAATGAGAGGCAGATTAGGAGAAAGCGCCATACGGTATTCGGACAAAAGATCAGGATACTTGGCTCTAATGGCGCGCGCCAAGAACTGAAGTGGACGCGTCAGATTGATAGAAACGCGCGTTCAGCCCGCTAACTCACTTTGTGGGCTATTCCACCCTGCCAACGCGCATAGTAGTATAGCTCGTCTTGCTCTTCGTATTCTCCAATGATTTCGTCCACTCGCAGCTCCACCGTGTCGCCGAGAGGATTAGCTCCCTCCATAGCACGATGATATCGTTCTTTCTCGGAGATATTTGGTGCTTCTACGAAGTCGAGAATTTGTCGCGCCGGCGGTCGCGACGCGACGGATTTTGCTGGTGGTGTAAAGAGTAGTGCGGGATCTTTCTCAGAATCCGGAGGAGGTGTTGACATAACCAAGGATGTGGGACGAACGAACCGACCAGCTTCTCTCTAGGGATCAGCCTGAGGGGGTTCTTGAAAGGGACAACGCTCAGCCAAGCGCCAAGTCACGTTAACCGAAAATTGATAGCATTTGATCTATGTATGTACTACGCGTAATAACTTATCTAGGCAAGTCCTTATAGAGCCAGAGAATTGAGCCACGAAGAACATTGAACGGCGACCTCTTCCCCGTGCTTCAAACAAAACGAGTGGGGAATACCCTCCTGTGCTTCCACGATATCGATGTTGCTTGATTGCCTTTGCATCAAAAGACGAGTTATTGAAGCTCTGTGACTTGAAACCCAATCGTCTTCGCGCGCAAAATAGAGATGGAGACGGCCCGAGTTTTCCTTCAATAAAGCGACATCTAAATCACGTATTCTCAGCATCTCCTCGTGCGCCATGCTCAGACAAGCGAAGATGGTTTCAGGGGAGTTGAGCAGACTTCGAAGTACAGCACGATGGCTGATAGACCTGGGCCGTACTCAGACAAAATGGTTGTCTGGAAAAAGGGAGAGTAAACCATTGCGGAAAGAGCACAGACAGCGGGAGGGGCCGAGTCAGGTAAGAAAGCCAAGATATTATCGAAGGAAGGGGTGATACAAAAAACCGCTTCGCAGGACGGTCAATAGTAATCATAGTGGGGTGAGATGGACTTACAGATAACCGTCGCCCATTTAGGTGTATCGACAATGTGCGTCAAAGTGGGACACAACAAAAAGAGATGGAAGATGTGGGAGGGTCTCGATTTGAGTACCTTGCCGCAACGTGAGTATGCCGAATGATTATATTATTCAAAGTACCTGCAGGCCTATCCACGCGCCCACGCTGTGACCACTGAGCACAATCTGAGTCCGTCCGAACGTAGCACGGACGGCATCTACGGCCTCAATGGCGCTCTGCGGTGCTTTCTGAGACGGCGCAGACGCAACACTGTCACGATCAAACCTGGATTTGTGCATCAAGACTGCTCGATGTCGTCGTATTCAATTTGGGGTGTGAGCCAGATGTGCATGAGCAAAGACAGCTAAACGTGGGTGCTTCTTGCGAATTGAGGAGAGAAAATCGATGTAGAAATTCAGAAGACCCGGATTGCCTGAGCGTCTTGTTCAAGTTGCATAGGAGAAGCGCCAAGTTTGATCTGAGATTACCAGGAATGAACAAGAAAACGGCGTCGGGCGCGTCTTCACACGCATCCCACCATAAAGAGTGCGCAGGACCGAGCGTCGGGTGGTTGAAGACAGCGGAGCGGGGACAAGACTCTGCGGTAGGGTCGAGAGGGACAAGGAAGGAGGGCAACATGCATCAAGCCCGGCCAATTATTTGATCTACATATACGCTCTGTCTCTACATGTCTCGAGCACCTCCGTTTCCCAACCGCCGTGTCCGCTCTCCGTCCCTTTCGAAGGGAAATGAGTCCACTTCGAATGTACCGCCCCTGCAGATTTCCCGTCCCCCGTCGCGACCTACCACACCTAGCACACAGCGCTACGATCTCCAGCTCACCACGAGGGCTCCCTCCCAGCGGACCTTCTCGTCCGCAACGCTCAGAGCTGAGAGCGCGCGGATCGGACTATCCTGCCTCGACATCGAGGGACAGCATTGCTACCGATGCCTCTTCGTACCGATCACGACCTAGTGCATCGAGCAATGGCAACTCCACGCCATCGAACTCGCGCCCCAGGCCGCAGGCGACTCGGACCGTTGACGGAGAAACGAGTCCAGCCGCCCTGGCCAACGTCATGTCCGCGTTTCAGTCTGCTGGCACGAGGAGACGAGGTAACACGGCCGATGAAATGGAGTATCAACGGGAAAGAAACGAAGCGATGGAAGCTGAGAAGGTCAGGCAACAGCGCATACGAGACAAAGTGCCCGGCCGGAGGGTGAATGGAAAGGCGCGTGCCGGGGACATTGACGGTATGTTTCTTGAATCCGTGTCCGCCACGCCTCTGCTGAAGTTTCACGCCGCCAGCCGTTTTGGATCAAGTCAAAGATGGATGGGAATTCGTAGTGGACCCGGAAGTGAGCTTGGACTTCCTCGCATCCTTCTCATTCATTTAGCATTTCATAGTTCAATAGCGTGGATCTAGCTCTCGAACTCCTCGATGAGTCCTCGGTGGGAAAAGATATGGAGTCGTTTCGAAGGACGAAACATATGCTCTCAAAAGCCTTGAAGGGTCTGTCGACAGCAAGTTTTCATAATGCCTTGATTGATTTCTTCTGACCTGTTCTTCAAGAGCACTATCAAGCATTTGCCGCTGCTCTTCCCCATCATGCTTCGTTATTGAATCACCTCGGGGCAACTCAAGCGCAAATCGCCGATGCGCGCACTGCTTTACAAGAGTCCAAGGATGCCTTGGGGAGTAAGCGAGCCGACTTGGTGCAACTTTGGGCTCGAGGACAGACGTTGGAGGAAATGATGCGCCTCTTGGACCAAATGTCTGGTCATTTCACCTTTGACTCTTTCCCCCGCTGACTTCCCTGCCAGAGAACACCTGAAAGCTGTTCCTGAACTCCTCGAATCCCTCATGTCAGAAAAGCGGCTTTTGCAGGCCTCGGTGCTTCTCGTGAGAAGTCTCAAAATAATCAATAAATCAGAAATGTTGGAGATTGGCGCCGTTGCTGATTTAAGAAGTTATTTGAATTCTCAAGAGACAGCAAGTTTTTTCTTCCGACTTCTCCACGCGCTGAATTGATTCTGCCAGGCCCTCCGGAAATTCTCATCGACGAGCTTCAAAGCCATATATACCTCAAATCGTTCTGGTGCGAGTCGCGTTGGGCAGCCTATACCCGAATCAACAAACTTGTACGCTTTCGTGTCTTTTCTTCATACAGAGGTAAATTACCTCCTCCAGTCCCGAAGGTCGAGTTCGAAGAGGAAATGGAGATTAAAACCTCTGTGTTACCGACCGCATCGCCTTCAGAGCAAACTTTCAGGCAAACGCGACTCAGTCGATTCCTGAATGACCTCACTCTGCGACCCAATGATCCTCCTCACGACCTCAACGATCCTGGTTTCCGGAACAGCAGCTCCGAGTTCTTGACGGGGCGATCATCGAACTTGGCTTCCAGTTCAACGGCGAACAACCCCGAATCAGACTCGTTCGCGTATATGGAGACGCTGCTAGAGTCGTTCGCAGTTCTGGGAAAACTCGGCAATGCGCTGGACAACATCGGCCAGCGCCTTGCCGGTGAAATCTTCACTTTGGTCGAGACCACGCTCGACGAGGTAGAGGAACGAGCGGAGTACGGTCGCAGCGGCTCGATGTTCACTTCTGTCGGTGTTTCGGGGCGATTAGACAACGTTTATACCCTCTCGCCGGCGGATTCTTCATCCGCGTCTGCGATGTCCAAGACAGCCCATGCGGATGCGTCTGGTTTACGTCTTGTTGCCCTGGAGTCTTCTTCAAAACAAGTCGACCACGAGATCTTAGAGGACTTCTTTCTGGACGCTATATTCCAAATTGGACGCAGTCGCTCAAAGTCTACGGGTCATCTACGAAGTCGTGAATCGGATTGGATCGGTCAGTGATACCGTCTCATCCTACAAAGATGCGTTCGTCAACGTGATGGGATAGCGCCGCGATTTTAAAGACTCGTCCGGGGCCAAACCCGGCGCGCTGTTTCCACTTGCCGAGATTTGGAATCCCGTGCAGGCGGAGGTCAGTCAGCTCTTGGTTCGCTGCTGTGCCGGATGCGTGTAACACCGTCCCATCCAGGTCCGGACTTTGATATACGACTATCTCGTGGATGAGAACCAGGGCTCTCTATCGGGAGGAATCCCATGTCGTCCATCAACGAGATCCTCCGCGAAAACAAGTTTTTCGCGTGATAAATCCAAGGTGTGACACTTGGAATCATTGTGTATTGTGTATCATGTCTCATTTCATGCCCCAGGCCGTCTTCCGCTTTGCCGACACTGACGCCAGACTTACCAACAAGGCGCTCAGGTCGCACGAGGACGAGCTCACGCGTGTTATCAAAGATACGATGCCTGGATTGGTGCAATCATCAGAAAGCACCGTCCAGGCTGCTCTGTCGACTGTCGGAACCGACGATCGCTTGCTCGGGGCTGGCCAGCGCCATCGTCTGCTTATCCGTCCGGATGCGTTCCATGTCAGCGTGCTGTTCCAGCCAACACTGGCGTGGTTGGATCGTGTCTCCGACGTGTTCCTTGGGATGGATTCTGTCCGGAGTCCACGGCTGTGCTGGATGACTTTGTGTTGAAGGTCTACCTACCGCAGTTGGAGGAGAAGGTCTCGATTCTTTTTCACCGAGCAGTCGCAGGTAAGTGTACATCGAAAACTTTCTGCTTTCTTCTCTCAACCCGATCTGGTAGGTCCCGACGCCTTCCAGCTGGATCCCTGTCGTCCGCCTGTCTCCTGAACCTCTAGTGACAGTATGTACCGCAATCACGAGCATCACGACCAAGCACTAACCGCATCATGATCCAGGCAAGCACACACCTGATGGCACTGATCAACTCGCTGTGTGCCATGCTCCTGAAATCGCCGTTCCACCGAGAGAACTACTCGCGATTGATCATAGGCGTGATGATTCAGTTCTCTACCAGCGGTGCAGCGACCGGTTCCAGGACTGGTGTCCCTTTCGCGCCCGCAGGGAACGGACGCAGAGCCGCAGCCTGCGTTGGCGGCGCAGTGGGCGCAGCGCTCGGACTTGACGCCCTGCTTGACCGAGCTGTTCGCCGTCTCGGTTCGGTTTTCTTCTCGCTCTTCCATCCATCTTGCGGCTTCTGACGGTACGGCTAGGAAACGGACCCGATCAAGCAGCAGCAGCTGTGCAGGCAAAAACCAACCTCGAGATGGATTTCCTCGGACAGAGTTCAATCCAACACTCGGACCTCATCGTCTCTGTACGGAATCTCGCTTCCCTGGCAAGCCTATACCGGAGCGTCGTAAGTCGTTTCCCCATCCTATCCGGCCACACCAAGCCCAATAAAATAATATCTGAACAGTCCTGGTTCGCAGCGGAGCTGCAAGTCCTGCGAACCGCGCCGGAGGTAGACTCGCTGCTATCGCCTACCGCGCTCGAGACGCCCGCCACCGCGATGGCGCCGTACACGCCCTTCCTGCCTACGATCCCCGCGTCTGCCACGGACAAGCAGCTGCAGCTGCCCCTATCCCGCGAAATGGCGCTGTTCGTACTATTTATTTCAATTTGCAGCGCTCTCGCAACTGACTGACGCGTCGTCGTGCGTGCAGCCGGTTCCAGGCCCTGCTGAAAACGTTCGAGCAGCTCTCGGAGCTCATCCTCGATACCATCCGCATCGACGTCCGCTGCCGGACCGTGCATTACCTCGAGTCGTCGCTGCAATCCGTACGCGTTCCATTCTTCATTCTTCATTCGTGTTTGTGTTTGTGTTTGCGTCGCATGTTGATGGCAGTTTGTGTTTGTTTTGTAGGGCAATTACTCGATCGAGCGCGAAGCGGGGGAGCCGGATCCCTATGTGGTCGACTTGAACACCGAGTTGGCGGAATGCAGCGATTTCGTGTCGACTTGTCTTCCGAAGCGAGAACGACAGTGCGTTTTCAAACGCTCGGTCGATCGCTCGGTGTATGTATATCGTCTCTGACTGGATATTTTTTTTGTAGATTCGTCTTCGTGGGACTCAGCACGCTCATGGAACAGCTGTTGATCTCGGGTGCGCGGCACCTCCGCCTGCCGACGGCATTTGGGATCAAGAAAATCATGCGGAACATTTTGGCGCTGCAGCAGAGCATCAAAGCGCTCACGAACGACGACCAGGAGGGCACGGAGTTCGAACGCGCGAAACGATATTACGCCCTGTTCAACTTGTCTCCACAGGTACTTACGCTCATCCGTGCGTTCCTGCTGTTAACTGATGTTTCGCAGGAAATGCTGGACGGGATACGCGAGAAGCAGTCCTTCACGTTCGACGAGTATCAGACGATGTTGAATCTGCAGTGCAAGGTGGTGGGCGAAGGCGACGGCCCGCAGCCTGCGGACCGGAGCTATTCGATGTATGTGATAGAGTTACATGGGCTGGAGATCTCGTAGTTAGTCGCCATTACATCTAATTCTATTCGGCGCGCCGGGGGTGGTCGGATTTGTGTTCTTGCATCCACAGAAGATCTGAGGGGTCGGCTTCGGCAGCCCTGGCTTCGCGGTCCAGTCTGTTCGGAGAGAGTGAGACTGAGTAGGTTTTCTTGGGTGAGTTGTAGGTGAGAATTGGCAGGCGGTTCAATAAGCTCTGGTACCGCCGTCGAACCCATCTTGAGACGTGGGGTTTGCCGGGGGAGCGGTCTCGAGGTGCAGCGAGGCTTTCGGCGTCTTCGAATACGCGGAGGCCCTGCATGGGCAGGGTGCGTATCTCAGCCTGGCGGACGTCTCCGGCGACGACGCGCGGTTGTCGACGACCACCTGCAGCGGCGGCCAGACTTTCTGCGATTCCTCTGCAAAGTACCTCCATTTAATGTTGACTTCCCTGCGCTTGCTGAAGGGCCCAATAACCGTGCTTCGTTGGAGGTGGGATTTGCACGCGGCGGGAGGGTCGGGGGGGAGGCTAGGTGGCGCTCGTGCAGAGCTTTGGTCGTGCGCGACGCGTCCGAGGTCAACAATGCCCTGAGTTCCTTTGAATATACAGGAGGCCGAGAGGATTCCACCGCGGGGATGATCCTGGGCGGCATTGGGGCCGCGGGGTCACTCAGAATAGACTGATGGTTGAATAAGACAGAGCAGGAATAGAGACGGATGAGGCTGACTTGGATGAGTTCGCGCTTGAGTTTGCCTTTGCGGCCATAGGCGATGTTCAAATATAGTCGAAGGCTTGATAATGCTGGGCATTCGCCGCCTCTAGTTTGCGCAGATACTGGAGAACATGAGGCTACTTTGTCGAAGAGAGTCTTACATACCTTGGTGAAGCGCTTGATTTTGTTCTTTCGGACAGAAGGGATTTCTGTTTCGAGGATGGCACGGACATCATCTGAGGCTTTGATCCGCCAGAAACTGGCTGGGGCGGAATGAGTGAGTAAAAGAGCAGACAGTGCAAACAAACCGAAGGTATATGTGCGGCAATTTCCTTGTCTGACGAAGGAAAGCTCTGTACAAAGAAAGAACGACCATCACCGGCCCGGGATAGCCGGTCGCTTACTACTCTCTTCAAAACTTTGATGGTCAGTCTTTTTACGATGGAGCACCCTCACCCGACTCACCCCGCTAGCCTCCCAAACGGGACCAGAATCCCAGCGGCCTCGGCCGCGCCATCATAAACAGGAAGGCGAAAGATGCCAAACGAATGCAGGAATCCGGCTTGGTCCATCACTTTTATCTTCCATTTTTTCCTCTGGTCTCATGTACTTACCCAGTATGACACCGACATCGATTCGACAACCCGCCTCAAGTCCGTCACACAAGAGGGCGATTTGGATGAATTCCTCAACACTGCGCAACTGGCCGGCACCGACTTTACCGCTGGTTAGTATATCTATCTCCTATGCTGCTCGGATTTATGATGCGTTCAGAACGACGTAACGTCAAAATAATACAGCAGTCGGCCGGTTCCAGCCAAAACCCGTACCTCCTCAGCGAACAAGAAGAGATCTCCACCCTCAAAAAGCACCAGGAAAATAAGAAGAGGCTTCGCGTGCCAAGGAGACCGGCCTGGACAAGAAACACCACTCCAGCCGAACTGGAGAAACAAGAAAAGACCTCGTTTCTCGAATGGCGGAGGGGCCTCGCTAGGTGTGTTGCATAGTCCCGCGATCACAGCACGGTTCGTTATAAATTCGCAGTCTCCAGGATGAAGATAAATTCCTCTTGACCCCATTCGAGCGCAATCTCGAAGTGTGGAGGCAACTGTGGCGTGTCTTGGAACGATCCCATCTTGTAGTTCAGATCGTGGACGCCCGCAATCCACTGCGATTCCGGTGCGAAGATCTAGAAGCCTACGTGCACGACGTCGAAGGTACAGAGGGCGAGAGCGGCACCGGCAGAGGTAAGAGACGGTGTTTGCTGTTGATCAACAAGGCAGATCTGCTGACGGCGACACAAAGGTCCGTCTCTTGTCATGCATGGCTCAGTCATCTAAGTTTCGCCCACAGATGTCAATGGGCCGATTACTTCGATCAACAAGGAGTCCAATACGCGTTCTTCTCTGCTGCCAATGCCACTGCTTTACAGCAGGCTCGCAGAGACGCGGCCCAAGAGCTCGGTGAAACGGCGAAAGCCGAGGATGAAGTAGCGGAGGACGGTGACGAAGAGGACGAAGCGGCAGAAGAGTCCGAAGACTCGGTAGATGAGGAGGACGACTTTGACGACGAGTCCGAGTACGAGTCGGCGGACGAATTTTTCTTCTCGGCAGAGGAGGACTCGCCCGAGGGACGAGATCCCAGGGCGAGGGTTCTCTCCGTGTTGGAGTTAGAGGATCTATTTCTGAGAGCGGCCCCTGATCTTTCCGGTACGTCGTTCCATTCCTAGGCCACAACATTCTCAACAAGGGTAGTTTTCTCCAATCCCAGCGGAAAGTCTCCCACAAAGCTCACAGTGGGTCTCGTCGGCTATCCGAACGTGGGCAAGTCGAGCACGATCAACTCTCTGCTGGGCGAAAAGAAAGTCAGCGTCTCGTCGACGCCCGGCAAGACGAAACACTTTCAGACTATAAACCTGTCCGAGACCATCAATGCTCTGCGATTGTCCCGGGCTCGTATTTCCCCAGTTCGCGACTACGAAGGCGGACTTGATCTGTGATGGGGTGCTTCCTATCGACCAGATGAAGGAGCACACGGGGCCCGCGGCGCTCGTGGTGAAACGGATACCCAAGGGGTGTTGGAGGCCACGTACGGCCTGACCATCAAAGTCAAATCGGTGGAAGACGGGGGAGACGGCCAAGTCGGCGCGGAGAACTTCCTCGTTGCATATGCCAGTGAGTGCTCTTCTTCAAGGGCATCATGCGTTGTCAGACTCGGCGCAGTTGCGAGGGGATACGCGCGGTCGGGGCAAGGAAACCCGACGAGGCGCGCGCAGCCAGATACATCCTCAAGGACTACGTCAACGCCAAGCTCCTGTACTGCCACCCGCCGCCCGGGATCCCGGAAACGACGTTCAACCACCGAACACACGAGCTCGCGCTGGCGCGCTTCGCCGACAAAAAACGCGCCCGTGACGCGCGTGGGCAAGGGCGCGGACACCTTCGTACCCTCTGACTCTCTTCAATCGACAACACCTGACTCAGGCCAGCCAGCAGCGGCGCCCCAGAGCGCCAAGTCGCGCGCCCTCGACCGGAGCTTTTCGAGAGCAACGCAACGACCGTCTCCCCGCGCGCGTTCGTCAGGGCCCGGGCGCCCTGGGCGGCACGGCGTTCACGCGGATGCGCGTGTACCCGCATCAGAACGCTGTGGCGGACGACGGGACGGCGATCGGCGGGCGCAGGCGCGCTGGCGGCTGTTGTTGGCGGGCCAGGGGGGTGTTATGGAGAAGGGAAGAAGCATAAGAAGATGAGGCGGGTTAAGCAGCGGAGTGGGAAGGGGTACGATTAGGTTTTTTGTTTGTATGTATGTTGCCGTGTAGAGACTGTCTGCAGTGGTGTGTCGCGTCACCGTCGCGTGGTCACGTCACGATGTTTGTTCCTGGATCCGGACGGCGGCGGAGGGATCCAGGTGACTAGGTCTGATTTAGTCTCTCATAAAACAGACGCTATAACACAACCTCCTCATTCTTCGGTAGTGTTATACGTCTACCTTTACGCAGACTGCCCCGCGGAGGGACAGCCGATCCCGTACGCAAAGACCACCGAGGGTCCAGGAGGAACGAGCTCGAGACCCGCGCAACCCGAGCGCTAGCGAGGGAAAACAGGAGAGGGTGGATGGGGCAAAAAAGGTGCGTAGATGTGCGCGTGGAGGATGCAAAGGAGCTCAAGGACGCGGAGGCGAGTGAGCAAGAGCGAAGTCGATGACAGTGATCGTATAGATAGCACTAATCTAATCTACATAGCTTCCTCCCACCTCCTCAGGCCCGCTCGCAAGCTCGCTTGACCTGGGCTCACAATCGGTCAATGATGCGGCGCGTCGGTCTGCCATCACGTGTTAGCGATAACCCTTGCTTTCTCAGAATTGCACGTACGTCCCAGCCGATGATGCAGCCATTGTAAGCCTATCTGCGGCGCTGAAATACCATTCCAACGTAATGTGCGATGCTGAAGTTCCCCAGGGTCACGGTGGATACGCCTGGTGACTTGCGCCCATCTTATCATGCGGACTTGATGCGGACGGGCCCGAATCCATTAGATCGCTTCTGACCTGACTTGATTGATCCTTTGGCTTCGAATGAACACTCTAACACCCTCGCAAGGGATCTTGGTCTCGTCGTTTTTCCGTTGAGAAAGGCGGGAATCGGTCTGCTTGAAGCCGCGATAAGCGTAAGTGA
Organism: Panellus pusillus; assembly: GCA_013387415.1. Taxonomy (NCBI): domain Eukaryota; kingdom Fungi; phylum Basidiomycota; class Agaricomycetes; order Agaricales; family Mycenaceae; genus Panellus; species Panellus pusillus. Next base: position 64,908 of record QVIE01001980.1, read on the forward strand.
ACGGCTGGACCACAATCGGTCTATTTGCTTTCGGTTTGACTGAAGTTCGTTATCCGTATGATTTGCCACCAGCACATCCCAAAGGGCTTGCCTCCGCAATTTGCTTTTGGCGGCTCGGCTATCTATCGGAGACGGCAATGGGCCTCCGCTTCCTATCTCGCCGGGATATGGTGGTACATTTAAAAGAGAACCCAGAGTGTCAGGATGGTCATGGCTTCTGCCCTCCCAGACATGACTACCGTCGAGGCCTTGCCTTCCGTAGGCCCTGCTGCGTCCGAGCTTGCTTCCGTGGACTATCTGGATGAGAAGGCTTCCGACACCAAGGAGAAATACAATCTCGAGGTCGTCGATGTTCTGCCCGAGATTGGAGAGGTGTGCGAGGACCTTCGTCCAATTGATATGGACGAGAATGGGCACGAGAAACCAATCGGTGCGTACTGCGTTTCTTTCTTTGACCACGACTAATCAATTACAATATTGAAGTGACCGCCGACGATTGGTCTACGCGTCTTATCTCCCTCCATGATGATCCTTCGCTCCCTGTGTGGACTTTTCGTCTATGGTTTCTTTCCTTGGGCCTCTCGGCTTTCGGAGCCGTGCTCGGTGAAATCTTTGTAAAGCAGCGTACAATCTGTCCACCGACCGATTCCTGACAATTCATTTTGCAGACCTTCCGGCCGCAAACCGTCTATGTCAGTCAACTCTTCCTTCAAGTCGCAAGTTTTGCCTTGGGAAAGTCAGTAGCTCGTCCGTATGCTGATGCGAGGTATCTGACGCTCTCTTCAAAGAGTGTTGGAAGAGATCATTCCTGGACCGGGTCACAAGTGGTTGAAGATGTCGGACAACGCCTTCTGGCGTTTCATGAACCCCGGACCGTTCAATATGTGAGTGCCGTACTTGTCCAAGTTGCGGCGTACGTTGACGGCGAATTTAGAAAGGAGAACGTCGGCATTCTTATCATGGCGGCTGCCTCTACCCACGGCGCTTTAGCCATCAACATATTCGCGGCGGACGACCTTTTCTACGTAAGCCTGCACAAGATGACGTACTCTTCTGATTCTGTTCTTAGCACTTCACCCCGAATCCGGCCGTTGCGATCTTCACGTTGCTGGGTAGTCAACTCCTCGGGTGCGTGGTTTGACAATTTCAAAAGCAAAGATCGCGCTCATGCGACCGCGTTCAAGATACGGTACGAATTGAACTTTTCGAGTGTTATGATAGATGAACAGTCCACGAAGCGATTGCTGGCTTGATGAGGTCGTTTTTGGTGTACCCAACCTACTGCGTCTTCCCGAACCTAATTCCCACCATACAAATGTTCGTATATTCGTTGTTTGCCATCTCCAACCGAATCTCATCGTTTCATCAGGTTCGATGTGCTCTTCCGAAACCAGGTATGGTTCGCCGGGGTCTTTCGCTTGCAACTAAATTTGTATGACTCGATCAGGATAATATTCTGCAACGCAAACGAGTTAAATTCTTCTGGGTGCTGTTCGTTGGAATCTTCATTTGGGAATGGTTTCCAGGTAACTAGTGTTTCTGGACATTCCGGTTGATCAGACTTCATCTATCCCTCAAGAATATATCGCGCCGACTTTGACCGGAGTTTCGATATTCTGTCTGGCGCGCCAGGTAGACACTCTTTCTTCCTACCACCTGTGGGTCTAATGTCCCTTGAAGAATAGCCCCTGGGTGACCAGAATTTTCGGCGGTGCAGCTGGAAACGAAGGTCCGTAGCATTTTAACATCCGCCGTAGCTGGAGCTTGAAAACCCGTAGGACTGGGATTATTCAGTCTGTGCTTCGATTGGTACGTGTGCTGGAGATATGACATCAAATGAGGAGATTAAAGGGCCCATAGGAACTACGTTGGTGAGTCAAGAAATTACGGAGGAGACCGAAGGGAAATTTCTCATTTTATCCTCAGGATCTGGCGGGTCTGCCTACGGAGCTCTGTTCCAGCCACTCGCGACTCAGTTGAGTCTGTTTGCCGGTGTTCTGATATGCATGTGAGCAAAACGAGCTGGAACTCGCCACTATTCTGATCGTTTTAAGCCTCTCCTTCACCGGAGCATATGCGACGAACTGTAAGGGTCACAATAATCTCATGAACCTTGCCGACCAAAGACATTGGTAGCTTGGAAGGCTCAGAACTTCCCGTTTCTCTCTCAGGTTGGTTCATTCCGAGCTCCTGAAATACAACTCATACATTTTCATCCAGCTTCTTTTCTACGAGAATGGCACTGTCTATCAGCAAGATCTCATCCTTAACGACGATTTCACCCTCAATCACGAGAAACTCGCAGTACAAGGGCTTCCTTGGTCCGACTGGTCTCGTCAAAAGATTTCAGCGATTCTTACCCTGGCCCTAGGTTTGCGGCCTCTTATGCTATCACCAAGGTTGGCTCGAGTCTATCTTTCGGTGCCACTATCACGCATATGGCGCTTTGGAACGGCAAACAAGTCTGGGACGCAATGTTTGTCCTTTTTCCGCAGCACCTTTGCAGGATCTTATTCTCCTGTAGTCGCACCGCGAAGCGTGGAGCTTGCGAGGACCCTCACTACTTGAAAATGAAGGTTTATAAAGAGGTAAATTCATTTCATAGTTAATGGTGAATAACGCTGAAAGCTCATTCTGTGAAAAAGGTGCCTATGTGGTGGTGGGTACTATGCAAAAATCCGCTGGTATCGCTTTTGACAGACGGCATAGGTACGCCGCGATGTTAGTAGCTTCGCTGGCGATCGGCTTGGCAACGAACTACACCGGGGTAAGCCTATTGTATAGTGTCGGTGTGATATATTTGTACTAAATGGAAGGATAGCACTCTCAACTGCCTTGGTTCGTCTTTGACACACTGATAGTATGCTTACTGACCAATTGAAACAGGTGGGGTTTCTTCATCTCCGTGGGTTTCGCGGCCATATTCTTGCCAATCATATCAACGTTGTATGCCGTCCTGTGGTGAGCAAAATCTTACCTTCTGCTGTACCCTCATTCATTCAATCCATCAGCTTCGTTCCCGGTACTGAGGATGTCGCACGGGTTGGTTATTTTGCTTTCCATACATACTATTGCTCATCTTTTCGCAGATGCTGGCGGCAGGTCTTTTGCCAGGGAAGCCACAGGTGATGAATCATATATGTTGCTTTTCTGGGGCCTTCTCATAGCGCTCATGCAGGCCAACATGTATTTCACCCTGTATGCATATAACTCTACGGAGCAAGGTCGTTCCATGACGCGCGATCTCAAGATGGGTACGTGCATAATGGCTGTTGCCAAACAACTTAGTTGAACTTCCACCTGCAGGACAATACACAAAGCTTCCTCCTCGCGTGACTTTCACTATGTATGTATCCCTTCGTTCGCTAATACGCACATTTCGACATCTTCCTAGGCAATGCCTTGGTTCGCATCATCGATGATTGATTTTTGCATTCATTAACTCTCACTTGTGATGCAGGAGCCATTATCGGAGGTGAGTCTCTTTGCCAGCTAACAAAACCAACGTCACTGAAGGTCTCATGCAAAAGCTCTTATCAATTATGTTATCATGAGACAGATTATTTCTTCGCACCGGACTATCCTCGAGTCCGTGCAAGGGACAAATACATGGTTCGCCACATATCTTGTAACTCCTGGAGCTCACTGACTCATTGTTGGGCCACAGGAGCGGTGCCAGTGTCCAATCATTCAACGTGCGTTGTCCCGATTTGAGTCCCCTCTCTGCTGACCTGAATCTAGAGCGATGCCATCTCCTGGGGTGCTTTGGCGAAAGAACTGTACTCACCTAGCAGCACCTACGGAGTAGGTTGTTCGAACACTGTTGTTCGCAAATCACTCAAAACATCGCAACAGATCATTCCACTTTCGATTATCATCGGTCTTTTCATACCTATCCCCTTCTACGTTCTACACCGGTACTTCCCCAAGGCGCACTTTGACGGTGTAATTACCCCCATGATTACAGTCCAAATTGGCTACCTCTCGGGCACGTCTCTCGTTCTCCTCCACGTCAATTTCCCGCTCATCGTACGACCAGGTGGTATCAACTCCTCCGTTTTCATGACTTTCTTGCTCTGCCTGTTCTCTCAGTACTATGTGCGTATTCCTCTCCGCATACAAGTCTGTATTCACCCGCATTTCAGTTGCGCAAATACCGTCCAGGGTTCTTCCGCAAGTACAATTTCCTGATGTCCGCAGCTTTGGACGGAGGTACGGAGGTTATGACTTTCGTCTATTCTTTCGCAGTAGGAGGTTCGTCTATTTCCCTCAAACTTGCTTTTCTTTTTCACCGACGATTGTGTTACAATCAGGGCCGGGGGCAAAACCGTTGCTTTCCCACAATGGGGCCTCAACCCTAGTGGCAACCCGATTATTGTCTCAGATTGACTTGACTAGGCGGGGGGGCGAGCTGTCGATTTTTGAACACGAAAACCCTGAGTAGTAATAGTCTCTGTAACCCAGATTTGAGTCTGAACTACGGAGCTGTCAAAGAGAAGAAAAGCGCTGGAACATCTGATTCTGGGCCGGTCGCTATGTGAATTTGGCACCGGGCAGCGCGGAGATGGAGCTCAAATGGTGGCATTCCACTGGCAGTGGGGAGCATTGTGATATAATACAACACGCAGAGGCAGATTGTGATTGCGCAACACTCACAAGACATTGAATTAGCTGGAGAAACAGTCCGTCTCTCACTAGTGGTCTAGCCTTCTTCCCCTCGTCTTCCTCCGTGCTCTCCTTGTAAAACGCATACATCTTCCTCCTGCTAGAATCTCTGGTCTCTGAATCGCTCGCTATGTCGAACAATTGTCGAAGTAGCCTCTTTCGTAAGACAACCGCGTCGATTTTCCCATTAGACGGGCTGTCGAAGCATGCGTTTGAAACAAGGGTAGGGTATTTTTGTCGCTCTTGTTCTTGAGCACCGTCCTCCAACCGGACACGTTTTTTAGGGCGCTCTTCTTGCCGAGAGGGCGGAGATAGAGCAGAAAATAGTGGGGCGAATACTTCTGACTGTATGCGCTTGTAGGTCGTGTTCACTGTAGTCCGAGCGGCCAGAATGAGGAATGGGGTGAACAACGTTGATAAAGGGGGAGGCGGAAGGGGCTCGGGGGCTGTTGCGAGCACTTTTTCCAGTTCTTCAATGTACATGTCTGAGAGATGGTACGCCAAACTTGTGGGACCCGAATATCTGTCGGGCTGGTGGAATTCTCAGTACACGCTTTGAAAATAAAAAGTTAACACACCACAGAGGTCCACTTTGGCGCATCAGCGTCTCGTTATAGTTTTCACATGCGCTCTTGTCCCACTCTGAGCGTGCAAGAAGCCGAAAGGTGGCGTTGACGAATCTTCGTACAAGCATATAATATTTATCGAGTCTGCGAAAGTTGAGACACAGAACGAGGAAGAAAGATGGCATAACGCGCACCGCAAGCGATCTATCCCACCCCACTCGCGGACGGTAGCTTCCCAGAAACCACGGAGGAATGAAAGTGATACTGAGACGGACTTGATGGTTATTAACAGTTCTGCCAATTCGGATGCTAGCGCTTGCTGCACGAGTGGTTTGTCGGACATCCAAAAGCCTAGACTGTGGTTACGAGCGGAATGTAACGAGTTTTCCGCGCTCACAGTAGAAGATTCCCTTCCACAACTTGTCCATGTCCGGTTTTGAGAGGAGTTCCTGGGTATCATCGGATAGAAAGGCGGCAAGTGCTTTGACGGCTTTGTCGCGCGTTTTCTTGTCTTCCTAGTCGTCAGCTGTAGACACATAGTGGTCGATGCCAGAGAGTGTGCTCACCGGTGGAGGCCAGATGTTTTGCCAGAGGAATGCTCATCGTCGCGTGAGCCAACTTTTTTCAAACTCCGACTTATCAATCTCTCCATCATGGGCAAGTCTCCGATAACCTGCCATGGTACGCTGGCCGCCAACGTAGGTCTCGACACGTCTAATGGCATTCAGTCCTGGACTCGTCTACAGGCAAACCTGCCGAGGGCGTTCAGATTCGTCTACAGGACTTCACCTCTAAGGACGGACTCGAGATCTTCAATCCTTTGGCTACGGGGTATTTAACGGACTTCTGTGGCCGCTCAAACTCACGGACTCGTCTCTACACTCAAGCGTGACCAACTCGGACGGCCGATGCCTTGATCTTCTTCCCGCACGCGACTCTTCTGAGGCCAAGGAGCTCGATGTTGCGCTGGTCCCAGGGATCTACAAAATCGTGTTCAAAACCAAGGGTGGGTAGAGGGATGATCTCACAAGATGCGATTAACAGCCCGCCGCCAGAGTACTTCGAGGGAAGTGGTCGTCGGTGCTTTTATCCCTGGGTGGAGGTAATTGTCGGACAATTTATTGTCCGCAACTGACCATCTACTAGATCACCTTTGAAATCGAGAATCCCACTGAACATTACCATATTCCTCTGCTAATCAGCCCGTACTCCTTTACAACGTACAGAGGTAGCTGAAAGACTAGCATTCTCTCAGAAACAGTTAGAAGAGAGGACATGTATTAGCAGCATTATGTACGTATCCACAGCGATGAAAGCGATACAGGGACGTCTACTGTGTAACTCTATGCCACCGGGTGAATGAATGGAGAGATGCAGAGACAGATGGATGAGTCGATACAGGATAGGGGTAGAGAGGACGCGCAAAGAGCGCTAGTCCACTCAGCCACAATCATCGTGCTTGGACATTGGCGTATTGGACTCCCTTGATGTTCTGACCTCTCATAGACTGTTTGACGTTGGATAAGAACTGGTCCCGATTTTTGGTCATCTCGATTGCAGCCTCTGAAAACAAAGATGAAGTCCGTGAGGAATTCACCAAATTCAATCACGCACCCTTGTTCAAAGGATCGTCTGCGTTGGGTTCCAAGAACAGATACTGCAGCCCGACCATGACCGAGTTGAGATTCAGTACCGGTTTCCAGTCTTCCCGCAGAATGTTTAGACAAACGTTACCCTCCAAATCGACATTTGGGTGGTAAATCTACCAAACAGACTTGAATCAGAATGGAATCCATCGGCAAAATGAATGGAGACATACAGTTTGTGTGCACTTGACTTTCGGTGGGTCGTGTGGGTAGTTCGTGTTTATGGCGAAAGAAAAGACGAACGCGCCACCCTTGTACATCCCTGAATCGGACAAAGGAGGCAGCTTGAGACAAAAGCATAGGCTAAAGCGCGAGTAAGCGTGCCTTCGTCCGGGGTAATAGTCAGCGAGAAGTTGAGAAGATCTGCGGGATCGGGGAAGTGGGTCTTCATCGTCGAGGGGAGGTCCAGCTCTGTCAGATCTTGTATTCCGATGAACTGGAGCTCAGATTAATCTCAAAACGAGTAGCTACGCACCTTTCTGTACTCGGATCTGCGCGGCGCTGGTTTTGGGCTTCTTCTTGGCTGCCGCGTCCTCGTTTTTCTTCATGCTCCATATCTATTAGGATGGTGAGTGCTGTCCGGAGCAGCCGGAATTCCCCACCTTGATCATTATGGCAAATGAAAGAGTGTGTTCTGACTCGAAAGCAGTAGTGGTTGTGGTACAAGCGAAAGCTCTGATCAGTACAGCCGCGATTGCCGAGCTTTTGCTTACAAGGTAAGGTAAGGTAAATTTACAAGAAAATGCAGTTCGGTGGGCATGGGCACAACGCGTTGTAGATACACTACAGTATATAGTACAGATGATTCCAAATGATTCCGCAGGATATTTTGAGAAAGAAGCGCTCCCGCCGTCACGACGGGACAGTGGGACTTGGAGCCGGAGCTGTGCGTATACGCTCAATAACCACTAGAAACAAGCAATCGTGAGTCGCCGTCAGATAGACCTTGAAAATATTGGCGCACATGCAGAGAGCAGAATGTCGTCGAAAAGCGTGTGCCCATCGACGTAACCAGCAGTTTTGGATGTTCCATAGCTTGCCCCTGCCGTCGTAGTTGGGCCCGAGGTGTAAACTTGGCCATCAAGTTAGCAGAGTTCCTATCTTGCGACGAGTAACACTAATTCGATGGAATCAGGAAACGCGCGCCAGTCCGATGATTCGAATGCTTACGCTCAGAACACCTCCACCCTGGTAATCATCCCAGAATAACGACATGGGCAAGTCCGCATCCTTCCCGAAACTTTTCACCTTCCAATGCCACGTCTTTGCGAGGAATTAAGAGCCACTCACCCCGGAGAGTATAGATAGCCGCACTGACAGTTCGGTAGACATGAGATTGCGATTCCAACAGTTGAGAGATGGGAAACTCGTTTCCACGAAGACAGAGCGTGCCCGGATTATGTGCGCTGGCACCAATTTCGAAATCAGCTACCAATTCTCCGTCCCATGAATTCTTGCGGACGACCGTGATGTAGGAGGTCGGTGTGAAGCAGTTTAAGCTATGTTCGGCTGTTTCGTAACGAGGATTACGCAGGAATGAGAGACAGTACGCACACACCTAACGGATATGTGGTAGGGTCGTTGGGAGTCCCTTGCATCCGCTGGAGGAGCCAGAAGCATCGAGTTACTTGGCTGGGGCGTGAAAAAGTAGGTTATAGGGGTAGCAGGACGTCGAAGGCTTCGGTATCTGTAAAAAACAATAGTGTAAGAAGGAGGCCCAGTTGATATGCGGTGCTGCGACCTCGGGGGTGCCGGGGCATTGGTAGATGAAGGGGCATTGGCATGATCGTACGCCTTTGACTCCTGTAGCGGAAGGCCGTTGGTAGGGTTGGGTTCACTGAAGGACACAAAAATTTCGACACGTTCAGGCTGGGCAGCTAGACTGGGGCGCACCTTGGAGAAGGGAGGATCATATGTACGCCCAGTGGTCAAGAGAGTCAAGACGGAACTGCCTCAAACTATTTCGGGAACCCCATTGAGTGTTGATGCATATGCCAGCGGCTCGGCGCGGCCTTCGAATAGAGCGCGAAGTTGAATTCTATGCTACAGTCACGGCGGAAGCTAGTCTACATACAGCGATCGTTGAAATCGCGCAGAAAGTAAGATATTAGATGCAAGAGGTGAATGCACCGACGACGCTATTGAGTTTGACTACCATCTCTTCCCACTCAGCCTCTGCGTCAGATAGTGCAGTAATGGCCCCGCCGGCGCCGATGACCCAGGTTTCGACGTCGGATACCGAAGCGTCGTCAGACTTGAAGCAACTGCGGATGGTAACAGACCAGTCAGAGCCCATGCCGACACACCAGTATCCAAAAACACCCGAATAGATTCCACGTTCGCCGTCTTCAAGCGACTGTAAAATCTCGACGCTCCGTTTTTTGGGCGCCCCAGTCATACTCCCTATATCATTGTCAGTCCAATTCAGGACTGAGATGGAGACGGGCGAACCAGGAGGTAAACTGCTCCTCAGCATCTCCCACCCCAACTGAGCGTCTCCATGTTCATCCGGCGGGAGCCTGCCCTCGATGACGCTCACGAGCTGCCACACAGTTTCATATTCCTCCACAACACAGAACTGCTTGACCTGGACATCTTCGCCGACGACAGCGTGTAGATCATGGCGTATGAGATCGACAATCATCAGGTTTTCGGCGACCTCTTTAATGCTGCCAGCCAATGCCTCTTCAGCCACCGCACGCGTAATCCCAGGAGCCTTCCGCACAGTGCCTTTAATAGGGCGCAAGTGGAAGATGGGGTTCGGAGGGCGGGAGATCGATAGGAAGCGCTCCGGAGATGACGAAATGAGTGTAGTGGGATGGAGTCGCAGGTAGGCGGAATACGGAGCGGGATTTTTGGACCGAAGGGCTTGGAAACGGCGCCATGAAGTTGAACCAGACGCAGAAGTGACTTTTGGAAATGAAATGGTGGTGCGAGCGGTCAAGCAAAGCTCGTACGAGTCCCCAGCGGAGATACATTCCTTAGCTGCGCTGATGCGGGAAAGGTAACGGTCCTTGTCAGGATATTGAACGACCATCTCGGCGTTTCTGATGAGAATGACGGGTTTCATTGGCTGGTGGGTCGCCGCGGTCAGCGCTGAAGTCGTCTCCGCGATCCAAGGGTCATCGGAAAGGAGTGACTGGACGAAGACGCGACCAGTTTTAGAGTCGATGACCACCGAACGCTCCACAAAAACAAAATTAACATCTGCGTGCTGCCCTTTACGTCCTTGCATCGATGGCATGTTGCACAATGAATGGACGCCCACTTCGTAACTGAGTAAACCGATGAGTCCGCCCCAAAATGGTATGTCAGGATGGCCATCATGAGCTTTGCGGCTGGCCATGAAATCCGCAAGCCAAGTCCAAACATCGCGGCTACCAAGCATGTCTCGAGTAGTGTGCTGGCCGCGCGTGAGATTGACGAAATCATCGCCGACGAAATGAGTTATTAGCAGAGACGTTGGCATTAATGACCCAATGATGGAAAACCGGCCTGGCTGAGCAGCAGAGTCAAGGCAGACGAAGGGTGATGCTTCATCGAAGACACCGAACAGCTCGCAGACGGTTTCCGTTTTGAGGTGCGGCAAGTCCAGCACGGCAGTGGCCACATTCAGACAAGGTTGGGAAGGCGTCAGTCCAGGAGACGGAAGGCGGCGGTAAGGCCACGGTTCCCCAACCATCTTTTGAACAGCTTGGTTCCAAGGCATAATTCGTCGCCCAACTCTGCTGGCCCAATCACGGGTAAGTCGCCAGAAGTTCTGGATCACTTCTGATCCTCCTCCTCGCGTACAAACAGATTCGGGGTGGTACTGTACAGCCCAAAAGGGTTTGAAAGTATGCCGCACGGCCATGACGACTGCACCGTTGTCTTCTCCATCATCAGCCCAAGCAAGTTGCTCGATGCTTCCTCCCTTGCGCAGCAACACATGAAGCGAGTGGTACCGCACGGCCTGAACCGTTCCCACGGCATGAAAAAGGGAAGTACCAGTGTGTCGGATTTCAGAAATTTGGCCATGCTTCACAACCTCTAATCGCTTGATTTGCGCGCCATACGCGACGCACAAGCTTTGAAGACCGAGGCAAACCCCAAAATAGGGAGTAGAAATTGCTCTTCGAGATTCCATAGATCCTTGATGAGTCCAACGTCGTGGTCATTCTCCGGAGACCCTGGGCCTGGTCCTACGATGACGGCGGAGAAACACGGTAAAAAAGGGAGGAGTTCAGAAATTATGAAGGCATCGTTTTGATGATATATATGATACAGTTGGGGATGGATTGCTTGAACAGTGAAGCGAGGCTGTAACAGTTCTGTTGATGCAAAACGTGAAAAGACGAATTTCTGACCTACTTGAACGTGAAAGAGTCGTAGGAATCAATAAGCAGAATGCGAGGATGTTCAATGGCCATGGGAGCTTCAACTTGCGAAGATATTCATGATCGGTGGATTTGGAAGATTTTTTTAAAAAACTTGGAGGTCGACTCATCGGAGGACGCGGTCACGTTTGTTTGTTACGCGCAAAGAGAGCAAAATAACACGCTGCCTATATAAGGCTTTGTGGGTGGCTGACAGAGACCAAGCCTCTTCCTCTCCTACCACCATCTTCCTTCTCTCCCTCCGCCTCTCTGCCTCACGCATACTCCCTTGGTCCTTGCTCAAGCCTATCAAGACCTTGCCAAAGCTAGATGCCCCTAGGTGGCCAGGTGGTTAGCTTTCTCACTCTTCACTTGGGCTGCGGCCGCGGGAAAGAGTCTCGAGTGGGGCACATTAATAAGCCGTTCCACAAAGGGTCGGCGCCGTTACACAGACTGGCGGGGGTGCGCCGACGTGTAGTAGCCTCTGCGATTTAACACGTTCCCCTCATAAAACACGGCCCAAGTGGTTCGCTAGCTTCCTAAGCCTAACCTCGCTTGTCGAGGGGGTGCCCACACGCACGGCGCTTTGGGTGGCTCCCATCGCTGCATACGTCGTGACACACTCGAGCTCTTCTCAGGCTAAACCACTCAGTAATTCATAATTACTGAGCCTGCCCAACAGATACTTTTTTCATTGCCCAGAATCTGCCTGTTAGCGGGCTCACCTAGAGTAGTTTGCCTTGTAGCCGTCTTTAGAATCCAATTCCTCGTTTGTGTGGGTCCTCTACGATTGAAGTTGAGTCAGTTGTCACATGTAGCCACTTTTGTCGCTCGTCTTCCGAGTCGCTCGCCACGCTGGTGCGTCAGCGCAGTCGCCCAGGCATGCCTCGCAGTGAAGAGCATTCAATTGCACGACTACAAAGTTCAATACCATCCTCGAACGGGTTGAAACCTTCTCAATTCGACTCCTGCCTCAGTCAGAAGCCGCGCAGAAGCGTCGTCTCTGCCAGGAACCAGTAATTCACCAATGCCGCGCTTGGGAGTCAATGAATCACGCACACTTTGTAACTCAGATTATAGACCACCGTCTTGACCCCCGTCTGGATTATTTTAATCGTGCACTTCAAGCAGGGGCACGTGTTGCAGTACAGCACTGCTCCCGACCCAGGGCCGTCAATGCGCTCCGTACAGTGGAGGAGGGCGTTCTCCTCCGCATGCAGGCAGACGCATTCGTGTGCGACATTTCCCAAGGGTGACTTCCCCTTGTTGCACTGCACACACCCGCCCTCGTTGCAGTTCTTCAGCCCCCGTGGCGTACCGTTGTATCTGATGAGTTTTGGGGTATCGTTTTAAGTATGAAAAGAGGTTGGAATACTCACCCGGTCGCGAGGATGCGGTTCTCGCGCACGAGGACGGCGCCGACGCGGCGTTTCATGCAGTTGGATCGTTTGGATGCCAGCGATGCGAGTGTCTAGAGCCAGGGCGTCAGACACGAACGAGCTTCGGTTTGAAGAAAAATGCGCACCATAAAATACGCATCCCATTGGGGTCGAAGATTTCCTGGATCAAGCAAATCGAGATCGTCCAGATGTGAATGGAGGGCGGTGAGGTTCTGGAAGGTGTTGATAACGTGAATGTTGACCAGTTGACTCAGATCGCGGAGGGACGACGGTGATTCTGGCATTGACGAAGAATCAGTGGATGTTCCGAATACGATGTTGTCGTCTTCTCGGACAAAATCCTCGAGAGAAACAGGCTGCGTGCTAAGGAGATGGTCATTTTAATTACAGGAGATGAGATCCACTCACATGTTCGCTCGATGGAACCTAATCAGTAATGGCGCATCGATGGAGAGGAGCAAGAAGAATGGCCGTTTGATGAATGTTTCGACCAATTCTCTTGTATGTAGATCGACAGTAACGAAATCCTCTTTCCAGTGCCTGGTCACGAAGTTCAATAACTCCGATGGGGAGCAGAAGTGGCGCGTTTTCTTGTCAAATTTAGCCGGAGACGGCTGAGGCGTCGTTGGCCATGGTCCGAGGGACAGAAACGAGAGGTGCTTCGACGCTGCTTGTTCGTTGTATGGGTCAACTGTCGAAGCCGACTCGAAGGACAAGTCTGAGTCCGCATCCTGTACACATGTACGTGAGTTCGCCAGCCCGAGTTGAATATCGTTCGGTCAACCTCAGAGTCTAGATCGTTGTTGATGCGAACGCGCTGGAAGTCAAGTTTCGAGACGAGATAATCTTCGACAGCAGTTTTGCCAGAATACCGTGTGCCAATTATTGCGATGAACATGTTGATAATTTGGCCGAACGGGGGCGCTATGAGATTGAAAGGCAGCTCTGTGCGAATTGGCAATCTTGTCCAGTCACGTCGCGATCGTGGCACTGGTTATGAAGAGAGATAAGGGTGGCATGACGTGACAGGTCGCGTTTACAGAGCGGGTGATCGAGTTCCGAGGAACCATCAGCCGCGGGCAAGTAGCGTAATTTTGATCTCAAATGCCGCTTTCTGCAACTACGGTTGTATCGACGGGAGCACTGGAAACAATTTTGACCTTCCCTGGTCGTCCCTTCTCTTTCCTCCGAGCTTTCGCAGCTACTTTCCCATCCATTCTCAGTTGTTTCGCAGCCTTCATATCCTTCGGCGCAGTTGTACGAAGCTGTTTCACGTGTGTGGGTATAAGATTCTGCTGGATGGGTTTGGCAGACGCGGCTAGCGAAGTCAGCCATGGGGCTGTTATTGTCGGGACTGAGTCTAGTATGGAAGAAAACGCGGACAGGCCCGGCGTATCAATCTGGTTCCAAAATCAGGGTGAAAGACCGGGATTACAGTGAAGGAACGCACATCCATGGCTACCACGGCGGCTCTCCGTACACCGATCGTCTTTGCCAACGCAGACTCTGAGCCTTTGGGAAGTGGAATCATTTTTATGGGTTCCGGCGGCTTGGATGAATTGAACGCAGCCACTTCGTGCGGTAGATGATCTATGAGAATTTGTGGGTCGACATCCGCGCGGCAGACGACAATCAGTTTAATAGGGGTAACGGCGGGATCGGGCTCGGCATCCACTGAGACAATCTTGCGCAAGGAACGGACTTGAGCATCTAGGCGTTTTGTGACCTCGTTGATTCCGACGAGGATATGAGAGAGAATAGCAGGACGTTCAGGCAGCGTAGCGTCCTCGGAATCTGTGGGAACGGCCGATGGACCGGCACCAGAGGAATCTGCATCCACTTTCCGCCTCTTGTTTTGCGCCGAGTCTCTTTGAACGTTTTTACGTTTCCCCTGGCGTTTGGAAGAGTTGTATTCCGAGACAGAGTCCAACAGCGAGATTGTGCATGCAAGAGCAGTGTTCTGAACGTTCAAAGCGACCGATGGCCTGGAACGCAGATGAAGATTATAGACGAAGAGATGAATGAAAAAAATACCATGGGACTCGGAAAGGACTGTCTAAAACAGGTTTGAAAACGACTTTCTTCTCGAGCGCCTCGCGCGCCTTTGCCCTGTTCGAGGGATTCGTGTGCACGCGGGCAGACATAAGGTACGGCATCGATCAATCGCCAAATAACGCGTCTCTTCCTAAGCATTCTGTTCTATTTTACGAATGTACCGGCACATCTCAGGACGACGAGGTCACCGGTGCCATGTGCTCTTGGTGAGGCGAGGAAGATATGGGCCAACCATATCCCGGTGTCGACGTCGAGTGGAGTAACGATCGAATCTACCTGGCTTTGAAGAAGCTTTGGCGGTCCAAAGGAACGAGAGTTGCACACACGTCTGCTGTGCCTAATTTTCATCAAGATAGCTCCAAGTAATTCCAGGGAGCCCACAGCTCTGTCAAGGTCTGCTGTAGAGTGAATAGCGCAGTAGACGCCCGCCGTGATCCGGTGCAGAAAGTTGCGAACCCATGTTGAGTCAGAACAACGGATATCTCCAGCAACGCTGCGGGAGAGGTTGGAGTTAAAGGGAAATCTAGTAGAAGTTGGGTACACGAGGGGAACGCATCGCAGCCATAATACTTACTTTGCGGAGCCACTCGTAATTCGGACCCGACGCGCGGTATATAAACTGCTGTGGAGATTTGTCTACCGTGACCACAGTCCACCATGTCCCTGCCACCAATTCCTGCTCCCCTCAAATCTGTAGCGCCCTATCTCCAGCGAGCCGACGAACTACGAAAACAAGAGCCTATCATCGCATACTGGTGTATGTTCTCCTGGCCATTGGTTCAACCTGTGTTCATGTTCCGCAGGCACCTACTATGCTGCGCAAGTCGGCATTGCCCTCAAATCCAAGGATACCGCTTCCAGAAATTTCCTCTTCGAGCTCCTCGGTTCTCTCGAAAAGATGAAAGAGGAGATTGGCCCCACTGACGCGATCGACATTGAGTCCGCGAGCGCTGCTTTCGTTGAAAACTTTGCTCTTCGCGTCTTTGGCATGGCCGATAATGAGGATCGCTTGGGCGCAGGGAATCGGTTCGTATAACTTTCTGTGGCGTTCAATCTGCTTCTCACTTGCCCCAGATCCACTGCAAAGAAATTTCTGGCCGCAGCCAATTTTCTCGAGGTCCTCAAGACTTTCCCCAAGACTGAGATTTCCGATACTGTACGCGCACTGGTTCATCTCAGAAAATTTGGCACTCATCAAGTTGATAGAACGAGGAGAAGATACGTTATGCGAAATGGAAAGCCGCTGATATTGCTAAAGCCTACCGCGAAGGCAGGAAACCCACTCCAGGGCCCGCTGCCGGGGATCCTGGAATCGAAGCAGAGCTGCTCCAACTCGCTGGGCCTCCGACATCATCCAGCGCAGATACACTGAAGGGGCAACTCTCTGAGCCTCCGACAACTTTCAGCACTCGAGAATCTCCCCCGCGGAATCTCAAATTTCTGCCCCCCCATCCTCCACATCGCCTGGCAAAGTAAAGCGCACCTCTCCACACATGGAGCTTAGCGATATAGCGAATGCGAATCGGGACTTTGTTCCCAGAACTCCGCCCGGGCGCGGAAGTAGCAACCCCGAGGCTAGCGTTGGACTGCAGCCCGGTTTGTGGGGCGGCCAAGGGGAAGCTACTCCAGGAAGTTGGAGCACTGCTGCCACCCCCGGAATGGGCACCACACCCCAAGAAGTTCTCGATGAGCCGCAGTCACCCTCTTTATACAAGGGTAAAGGGAAAGAGAGAACTGTAAGCGGCAGCAGCTCTGGCAGTGGGCCGCCCGGCGGCCTTCTGCTCAAGGGCGACGGCCCATCCGCGGATCGCAAAACAGTGCATTTCACGCCCTCTGTCGCTGGCGATTCACCAGTATCTCCAACACAATTTTCAGGGAGAAACCACCCTGGCAAGGGTCAGTGCTTTTCAATGGGACTGATTTGCCTTTGGGATTCGTCCCTGTTGTCGATCAGCCTCCACAACATCCATTCAGCCATTCATCGCCGCAGGCTCCTCATGGCGGCATATATTCCTCAGCTCCGCCTCAGCCTCCCGCATCAAGCGGTGGCTTATATCCCTCCGCTCCGCCTCTATCTTCCCACGGGCCTGTCCCCGTTGTCCCTCCACCTCCAACATTCGTTCCTTCTCCCACCCTTGTCTCACCCCACCCCCACCCCCAGCTGAGGCCGTAGAACTGACTCCGACGATAATTGCCAAGGCACAGAAACACTGCCGGTTTGCGATCAGCTCGTTGGATTACGAAGATGCAGAGCAGGCGCGCCGAGAGCTGCGCGCTGCCCTCGCGATCCTTGGTGGATGATTGACTGACTGATGCATTGCACCGTTTTTTCCTTACTTCTCAAGTGCTGGGCTGTAGCGCGGCCAGCGACAATATGATAGTCTCTATCCAAACGTACTTTATTACAAATACTACTGTATCCACCACCGTGTTCCCTGTTTGTAATAACAGTCAATGAATGCTAATATCCATCCGCTAGTCGCACGCGTTCCTCTAAGTCTCTGATTTTGTCCTTCACAGAGGTCGACGACGGGGGAGCAGGGGCGAGCGATGGCCTTCTTGATTTGGCCTCGAAGATTGGAGAAGAACCACTCGTTTCAGAGAGGTCGGATTCGAGGCTTGCGGGCCCGGACTGGTAAGAGGAGGGATAGACGCAAAGATGGCAGTTGCGAGGTCTGCTGGCTCGTGAAACGGCAATCCCACGATCGACGGCGCTTCAGGCAACAGGCCCGGGCAGCAGCCGGAGACTTCGGCATGAAATAATAGTCGTTGAGAAAACTGGAAGACGCAGCCTGGTATGCCGAATCGCGCGAGATGGTCGATTCCGAGGGAACGTCCGGAGGGGTCTCAGCAACAAGGTCCTCGATATCTTCCGGCTTCGTCTCTTCACAGCTTTCAAGGTTCAGATCGCTTGGTAAAAGAGATTGGCGCCTGGACTCTGACGCTGCTTGAAGCTTCTGTTGAACACGTGTAGCGAATGACGACGGGCCGCAAGGTCGATCGGGTCTTGATGCTTTGACTTCTTCGCAGTCAACGCCTGGTTGTACTACAATCCCTTCTAGAGAATGTCCGGCATCCTGGAAATTGTCCTCAGCCCATCGAGAGTCTTGAGAACGAGTATCGTTTTGTGCAGATATCACGGCGTGGTGTACCAGGTCCTCGGCGTCCTCGCACATTGAGAGATTACCAAGCTCTGCTTCCATTCCGGGCGCTTGCTGCCCATCATCGTATTGAGGCTCAAAACTTCCGTCGTTTGGATTGTCGTCAGAATCGAAGTCAAATTCGTCATGGTCGAGTCTAGTCTCCATCTGAAGCGACGGTTCGATTGGCGAAGACATGTTGAGGATGAGCGGAGGATCCAAAGAGATGAAATTGACGATTCGGAGGGGTAAGGTGACAGATACGTCCGAAGAGGTGACGCCAGCCGTTACACTGACGCTGACCGCATACATGACCTCCACGAGACGCTCTCGAGTGTGAGTGAGCGCGTCGGGCTATTGTCAAACAACCATTCGAATAAACGATAATCACTGCGATGAAAAGTCACGTACTGGTATTGGCAAGAAATGACAAAATTCAGATCGCCCTCCGCTAGGGACTCCGGCCCACCAACCATTAGAGCTTGCGTGACCGCGAGGGATGCCTTGCGCCATTTCAAGAGTGGACGTAGCGACAGACTTGCGACTGGTGTTGCTCTGCCATGGAGCTTCGGGTCTCCGCTTGAAGACAGTGATAGATCGAAGCAGACTTAGAGTGAGACGCTTGATGAGCTTCTTGGACCCATTGTGGATCCTGACATGTACTGCGACTCGTGTTCCAGCAACGAAAACAGAACGATGCAATCCGGCCGTTAGTGTCACTTCCCCACTCCCCCCATAAACAGCGCTTGAGATGTCGTTGCCCGGGGAGAATTTCCCGTCGCAGGAGTCAATATCACAGAAGGATTGAGTCTGGGCCACACCTCACAGTCCCTATAGAAATGGGCTATACTTCGCTTGTCGAACTCGTCCTTGACTTTGATGGAACTTAATGGCGGTCAGTCACGGAATAAAATGAGCGCAGAAAACTGCGCACACAAGGGCGATATATCGAACTGCAACCCCAGCGTGCCCATGAAGAGGACCTTTCGGACGTCCGTTTTGGAATGGGACGTGCATTTCGAACTCGAATCTGTGAACTCCCTCTCGGGCTAGCGAGAAACCCTCTGGGTCAGGCAGAGAGCTGGTTTCGCATATGGGTGACGGAGAAGTGACCACCGCCGACAAGGGAGCCGAACATTGGTAAAATTCGTGATGGTCTCCTTCGGTAGTTTCAAATCCGATTATCCGAAGTTTTCCGTCGGAGACTGAGATGGTAGATTCCTTCGGTAAGCGCGGGCGTACACGAATTTTGACGAATCCTTTGAGCGGGGTGGAACCTTCTACACATACGTTGCTATGGAGCATGATGTCGACTTCGACTGAAAGCGCCGTCGAAGTGTGTATTTCGGGATCAATGAACGAAAACTAACCGCGCGCTCGCGGTTTCGCGTGTTCTAATTGGGTAGGTTCGCGAGAATGATGCGTAATCGAAGCTCCCGGTGGTAGACGAGAATTAGCATTCCCCAGAAGAGATTTGAGCTCTGCAGCACGTCTGATTGGGCTGGCGCCAGAGCTGAGTAGAGTCCCGTGTCGGCTGAGGGCTGCCGCGTCGCGAACTCGAAGTCCTTCAGAGGGAGACTCTGCCATAGTCAACAAGATACGAGCTTTGCTCAGGTTTGCAGGAGTCTGCACTGCTCGCATGGAATATGATCAAGGTTTACACGTTTACATCCCGACAACTCAGCGAAGATACTATGAGTCCAGACACTGAAGAAATGGAAGCTCTGAATGAGTCTGAATGTCGACGGGGTATTGGAAATTCAACCTTCAACCCCCCATTCGAACATCGACCGGCGGCTACGCGCACACCCGCTTCCATCTTTTCACTTCTCTCTTCGTCTCAAGGACGGAATGACCAGCGTGAGTACACAATCCTTGGCCCAGCTACTGCATATGTTGTCGCGAGGAATTAAGCGCCTTTTCCTTCCAGCTCTCAGAGTCATTCTCAGTATCCCGTAGGGATTGCTCTTGCTTTTTTTGGGAGGGAGAGAAGCGCCGGATATGGTAAGATTAAGATTAAGATTAAGAGGCCATCGGACCGCGCGTAGCTTGTAGAGGTTTCAATGAGATTAGAACCCTTCCTCTCTCCCCTCTGCTCCGGGTGCATGAACAATCGCACCCATCGCTGCAGTCGAGTCATCGGATCGACCAAGTCGTCTCATGACCGCGCTAGTAAGTTGGCAGGGGGAAGTTAGAACTTGTTTTCCTTCTGACCCACTTCATTACGCGCTTTTGACATCTTCATCTTCGTCGTGGTCCGCCGAAAAGCGTATACATCTGAACGACGCTGCTTGCAAGTATTGCCATATGAGGACTGCCCGATCGTGGATGAATTCTGTGCGTGTCATGAGAATACAACATCGTAAATGCGATGAGTGAAGTCTTGAAAAAAACGAGATTATCGGGGAGGTGATGTCGACAGGGGACTCTCTACCAGCGTCTGGGCTCGATGAGGTCTCGCTGGTACAGACAGCGGGGCGGTTTCTGAGCCCAAGGATCGGTGAACGACACAGGACTCGTATCTGGAAGCGGACTTTGTGGTGACGAAGGAAGGTCGATTCTTGGTGCTTGCAGGGTGTGGAACTCGGTTACGGCTTGAGACAGAGCATCAAGCTATGAAGAATGGTAAAGATCAGAAAAGTAGTGCGCAGGATTGAACACTCGACCTTGTTCATGATCCCGTTGATGGCCTCTTTCTTTCCACGAAACTGGCTCGCCAGCTTGGTAAATTGCTCTTCTCTCGCCTTGTTCTTCTCAGCCTCTTCGTCGCGCTTTACGCTGATACCCTCGTCTCCCTCTATTTCCTCATTCACAACATGGCTCACACTGGGGGCCGAGATCTTGATGCCCGCCCTTTGCCTTTCGGCCGTGGGTCGCCCGTGTTCAACCCGATCTCTTCCATGTCTAGATGCATCCTTGAGATTTGGTTTTGGAGCTCCAAGACACGAGAAAGGTGCGACCAAAGTTCCTCGTTCTTGACGTTGACGAATTCGTTCGGCTCCTCCTCCGGTTGCACATTCCGGTCGGGTGCCAACGTGGAACCAAGAAAGAGCCGTCAAAGGGATCGTATACGGCAGTATTTGTTGGCAAAGTTCCTGAGTCTAGCTGAGAAATGTAGCTTTAGAGATTCGGGAGGCAAGGCAGTACCATCCACCCCGGTCTGTGCATTATCCTGTCCATGGGCGAACAGGGCACCAAGTATGCGGTCATGGGGTAGTTGCTCCGGGGTCCGGACTTCTTCACCTCCATTGCCACTGGGTTGTCGAGGAGAAGTCTCTGCAGTCTGTTCTGGTGAATCGGTGGATGGACTCTGAGGAAACCAGGAAAGCATCAGAGGTGCCCTTCGGGCCGGTCCGATCATCAAAGGCATCATCACGAGTTTACATTCAGGGGGTTCACACTGGTACTTCTGTACTAGTACAACGAGCCTCCTGCATTTCTCTGTCCGGTGGTAACATGCATTATAGACTTTGTCTAAATTTAAAGACAGCCATCTCAAATTCAGGTCAGCGAAATCGAGGAAGCACTGCAGGTTGGATAACTGACTGGGAACAGCAAGGCCAGCGGAATTGACGTGGGCCTTCAACGTACTAGATCCGCACAAAAGTCCACGAACAAATGCCTCTGCAACCACATTCGCGCCTGTAGTCGGTTGAGCGTGTAAATGAGATGGTGTATAGGGTAACGCGCCTGTTACTGAGGTATGCGTGTGGTCCACCGGATAATAAGTGTTGACAGTGGTCTGAAGAGCCGACGATATCAGTAAAAAATATATCGGAGGTTCTGAAAAACAAACCTCTCCGAGTGCATCATACGCCTGGGCTACGTACGAGTAATGGTCCACGTATGTGACCGAGTTGTTGGCAGCGACCTTGGAATACCGTTCAACTATGTAGCATGTGCTCGGTCAAATAGATGGCCACCTCTTCCGCATACTGTACAAATCTGGGCCTGCTGCAATGCTATTACCGGACCAAATATTGTCGGGTGTCTGGCTAGAAACGATAACGTTGGCGCCTTTCCCTTTGAAGCCAATGATCGCATTTTGCATGTAATAGTTGAAGGTGTGTATCAAAACAGTGCTGCCATCGGACTCCGTGACGTTTGCGGTAGCTGTGATACTATCGCCAAACGCATCCTCGCGCCCATTGTCAACTGGTTCAATTAGTAATAGCTCTATTGGACTCGAAAAACTCACCGGCTCCTGACAAGCCGTCGTTCTGCCTCGCTTCAGTGCACTTTCGAGGAAAGTCTTGTTCAGAAGTTTGAACTCACGTGGCCAAACTGTTAAACAGTTCAGCACGTAGTGGTTTTTGAAGGTCCGAAAGCTTACTTCAATGATCTTCAAGGGGACGGATTGAGATGGCACTTCAGCACAAAAAAAAGCGTACAACAAAGTCGCCGGATTTTGCGACGTCAATCATTGCTGTAAAACGGCCCTCGTCCGTGAAACTGCGCGCACTTCGGCCGGCAATTGCGTCGTTCACGACGGAAACACCGGTCAAGTACTGCGCCAGATATTGACCCCATCCTTGATTCATGTCAGAAAATTCACGATCGAGCACGGTTATTGATTTACCGTCGGTTCCAGTTCCTGCGCCGTCTCCCCCTGGTGCCATAGTGGAGTCTCCAGCCTAAAAAAGCGTCTGGACCCAGAGAGCCGGCATTAGCCGCGTTTCTTACCAGATACACCGTCTGGGCATGTGCACCACAGGCCAGAAACACCGAAAGAGCAATCTGGGCGAGCATCGAAACGTTTACGATGACGGAAGATGACCTCCTCATCTTTTATGTGCGATGGAGGTTGCGGACCGCGGGCATCAGGTGGATCCTGCAATGCGGAGCGCTGCAGCATTTTTCGATGTTTCTCCGGAGATTAGATCTCATATGACTGGGAGTGAAAGACCGGGGGCCGTTTAAAAGAGCCGGACCGCGAGGAGCCATAGATCCAGAACACACATGAGCGCGACGAAGCCACGTGAGAATCGTTGTCAATTTGAACCGTGGGAAAAAAAGGGTATGTACAAAAGGCTACAAGCAGCCATTGGGCACCGCTTGCCCAGCTGCATTCACAAAACTCTTCAATTTTGAATTACTGCACAGTAGGCCTAGCACGAGAAAGCATGAGATAATTTGGCTGCCAAAACGTCTAAATCTGGCGAACCTCGCACAAAAGCCTCGGCGACGACCAGTGCACCTACGACCCAGCGAAGAGTGAGTGTCAGATGCCATACATCTGTTTTGTACTGACCTGCAGGACTAGTATGGAGGTGATCTATGGGGTAAAAAGTGTTGACTTCGGTCTCGCCCAGGGCCTCGTATGCCTGAGCGGTGTAGTTGAAATGCGGGACGTATGTGATGTCAGTGTCAGTTCCGACGCTTTGCGCGTAAGTAACAAATCGGCCTCCGTCAGCAAGCACATTCCCATTCCAAATATTGTCGGGGGTTTGCGATGCTGGGGATCGATGAGAAAATAGCAACAAAACGAACGGTCCACGAACATATGATAGGGACACCACCCTTGGCTTTGATCGAGTTGACAGCGTTTTCGATATAGTACGCGAAAGAGTGGATCAGAATTTGCGAACCACTGCGAAGCTGTCAGAGGAGTCTCGAGAAGCGAACTTCGTCTCACTTAGCTGCCGTTACAGTTTCTGTAATATTGTATCCATTACCCACGGCGTCCTGGTTGCCATTGTCCACGGCACCCGCACTTCCGTCGTTGTGGCCGAACTGAAACAAATTATGAGTATATTCCATGTCTTCCTGCGCGAAACGCGCCTCGATGACCTAGAAAACAGACCCAATTGGTGAACATGCTCAGTACCGAGCAGCAGAGAGCTTCGAACCACATAATCTCCTGACTTGACCGATGCAATAAGGCTGGTGAAGAACCCTTCGTTGGTGAAAGAGCGCGCGCTTGTGCCTGCCACTGCATCGTTGACCACAGGGATGGTCAAAAATTGAGGTAATTCCACCCCCAGCCTTGAGTCCCGCTCCCACCGCCGCCGAGAGCCATCGTACTGTCCCCAGCGAGGTACAGGGTTTGCGCAGAGACAGTCAACAAGTAGAAGAACGGCAGAACGGTGTGCAACATGGTTCGTGTGCCAGTGTTGATCCTTTACGATCTCGCAAGCATTCTTAAGCGCGGCAGACGGCGACGGGCCGCAGGAACGTCAGATGCACGACAGTGCGTAGGACATCACAAGGGCATTACGGATAGGACCTCTCGGGATTTATCCGTACTTTGACGACGTATGATCTCAAAGTAAGCGAGGGACATGCGCAAGAAGGACCGATGATTAGGCCTCAGAGTCATACAGGATAATCACCGGTCCTGCGCAAGAAGTTTGTCGTGAGCACGTGGCCAAAAACACACTAAGGACTCGGAGTTTTTCTCCGACACGACATTGAACATAGAAACAAGACTCACGACGACGCGTCAGATTCGGCCTCGCTAGCTACGTCGCTCGACTCCTGGAGGGCTCCAAATCTACCAGCACCAATCAGGAGAGCAGCTGAATCCGAGTCTGAATCTGAATCTTCGCTCGCAGGCGGCGACTGCTCTGGCTCGCCTGCACCTTCGATCTCATCCTCTTCGCTTTCCACTTCTTTCTCTACACTTTCCTCATCGCTTTCGCCGTCGATCCCATTTTCGCACGGTAACCAAATGCCCACCTCAGCAGGATGTTTTGAAGCCAAGTCATCTAGATTGACGTCCGGTGGCCAGAATGCCCAAGCAACCTTGCCCTCTGCGAGCGATCTCATAACTGTACAAAGGTCAACCAATGCCAACCGTGTAGGAACATACGTACTGGCATTGCCGGCCCGATGAATGTCGGACCTTCCGGCTTTAGCAGTA
This sequence comes from Panellus pusillus, assembly GCA_013387415.1. Lineage (NCBI taxonomy): Eukaryota > Fungi > Basidiomycota > Agaricomycetes > Agaricales > Mycenaceae > Panellus > Panellus pusillus. Next base: position 89,597 of record QVIE01001980.1, read on the forward strand.
ACCCAGCCTTTCGCGTTAGCATAAGCGGTCATCACATCCATCGCCGTCCACAACAGTGCCTTCGGTCGGCTGCCACCAGGCCGCTCGCCATTTCGCCACGTCCGCTTATCTTCCTCGGGAACATCCGTTTGAGCAGGGTGCGAAAGGCGGTAGATTTGTTCGAGGGGAAGTAATTCGGCAGCTTGGTATACGCAGGATGGAAGAGCGGAGATTCTGGAGATGGGCAGGATGCCGGAGAGGACCTGCATTTCCATCGGCACAAAATGCGGTAGTACCAGCCCCGGACAATCGACAAGACGAACGTCTTGAGTCCAGAACAGGGTTTGAAAGTGTTTCGTCTGGATTAAATATTCATATTATTGAGAGAAACGAGAAACTTGACGGCACCTTTCCAGGAGTTTTAGATGCTCTGACTTTGCTCGCACCGAACAAGGCATTCAAAAGAGAGGACTGTAGGGTTGTTTTACTCAAGGGAGGCCGGGACCATCAGAGCAATGAACCTTGCCAACGTTCGGCTGCCCTGGTAACAGGGATTGGACGTCGATCTCAGCACGTTTTCACAGACGAACCAATTAATCCGATAGTGAGGAACTTCGGTTCCTCGTCAGACGCTTCATCGTCGTGAGGAGCCGTAGCCCGCCAACGTAAGTGCCTACTTTTCCGTCTTGCGCTGACACGACTCGCTCCCAGTCTATGTCTCGTTTTACTGGGGGTCTCCAATCAGCTAGTCGCTTGGGATTGGCTTTGACCTTCTCCGGAGGTTCAAGCATTGCTACATGTTCTTCCCGGATGGCTTCCACCAAACGGTGTCGGAAAGATTCTGGAAGCCTGGGTTCGCGTTGTTTCCGTCCCTGTAAATCTCTACATTATTGTCGATTTCGCTTGCGTCATGCGTACCTGGTGTGCAGAGGTTATTTCCTTTTCCACATAAGATTCCACCTGTACAACTTTGAGACCTGGATGCCTGGTTTCGAAGTACTGTGTCCAGGCATTTGCTCTTTCTGGTCCAGAAATGTCGACTTTGGTCAGTACCAAAATGACTCGACGGTTACCAAGGTATTCTTGCAGGGAAGGAGGGTAATGCAGAAGCGGAGCTCTCGAATCAAGTAGCACAAGTATAATTTGTGAAATTTCGGTCACACGCCATCTGGGATCTGGATATAAGGCGAGTAGAGAGATGAAAGCATACGATGACTGACAGTTGCCGCCAAACCTCGATGTTTCGTTCGAAGTAGGTAGTCGATCGCGGCATACTTGTGGGTGCAGAAGCGATTTCATCGTCTGCGAGTGACTGCTCGACGTTCGCAAGTTTCTGCCATTGTTCTACTGCTTCATCTGTCTGTTGAAGCCACTTGCGAAAGACGCCCTCTTCATTTCGTTCCACCTCAAGCTTGGTCATCTCGAACCGCCACTTGGGTCGTCGAGGGCAACACAAAGTAGAGTCTGCATGAGGATCGATCGGTGGAAACCGACGGCTCTGGGCAACGATGGGCCGAGTCAGATGGAGGGTGGCAGCAAGAAGTTTTGATTGCTCGAGAAAGGCATCGGGCAAGTTGACGAATGCAGATTGCAACTTTCTGGACGATTGGACCGCGTCTGAGACGGGTACACCACGCTTGCGATTGGCAGAATGTTTCTTTTGCTCGGGAGGAGGGACATCGCCCCGTTTGATAGCTTTTTGAGCTTCTTTTTGGCGGCCAAGGCGGTGGTGGAAGTGGGTTTACGACGAGGCATATCGGGATGCAAAGTCTTAGTTGCCAAGTTGGGATCGAGTACTAACACCATCATGTGCTGCTGCACCCTCTTGCTTGATGACTTCCCCCACCGCTGAGAATTCACCAAACACCTCCCCCGTCCTGCCCTCTGTAAGTATCAAGCGCCAGCGCCCTGCCGGCCTCTCTTCGAGGCTCTCTTCGGCGAAATGCCCATATCCCCTTGCGTATTCCAGAAATGTCTTTGACCTGTGCGGCTCGCATCTGCTATCCCACTCGACCAAGTCCTTGATCTTGCTTTTCTCAGCGAATCTCTCGATATGCGCCTTGTCAACCACATGAATCACGGCTCCGTCTCCTTCGTCGACTTCTCGGATCCAAATTGGAAGGCTGAGGATGGTTCGGCAACCCCGGAACGATCCCTGGACCTGGGCTGCGGAGTTGGTTCACTTGCTTCAAGCTGCTACACGCATTCATCGTCTTGCAGACCGGTTCTTGGGTGATCGATGCCGCTAAAGAATGGCCAAACTGCGACTTTGTGCGTGCAATTACTCTCCTCACATCTATTCCAGTTCAACTCATTCCGACAGGTGGGATTTGATGCGGCTGACGTCCAAATACCACTCGAGACCCTGCCTCTAGAATACGCTACTATCGCAGAGCGTATATCCTGGGTCCACGGCAATTTGTCAGCTTCCCTCTTGTCTCCCTCACTTCATCTAAGCATTTTAGCAGTCTCACAAATAAACTTCCGTTCGAGGACGATGAGTTTGACCATGTGCACATACGTGGCATCTCTCAAGGCGTTCCCGAAAACAAGGTGATCCATGATGTGCATCGCTCGAACAGTCACTCAACATGTTTAATCAGTGGGGCACTCTATTTGAGGTCGGTTAAGCGCCCATATTATCTTCTCATACATGTCAACTTTTTTAGGAAGTTAGCCGTGTATTACGCCCTGGAGGAGTCGTGGAAATCATGGAAGACGGTCAATTGAACAGTGCGAGTGATGCAATTGCAACTGATTGCGTTTCTCTAGATATCATCTTTCCCCTCCTTCCAAAGTGGTTTACCGCCCCACTTCGCGCTCGACCCAGGCGAACAACGTCTGTGCATTATCCGGACGGAACTCATCGGGGCTTAGATATCCAGTCGGACACGACGCCGCATGATCATGCCCTTCTCGAGTCTCTGTATAAATCTATATTCGAGAGTCGCTTCATAAACCTCAATCCCACAGGTGAGATGCAGCAACTCTTTCCCACTGGATTTTGCTGTCAACCTCGCGTCTGCAGCTATCCTGCCGAGTTATTTCACGACATACTTTAGACATGTCACAATGGGCCCTGTCATCAGCTTCTTTATGCCCCCCATTCCCCCATTGCAGCCTCTGCCTCCACCGCAAATCAAAACGTATGTCATTGATCCCAACTCGGACTTGCTCGATTCTCGTACTTCGACTGCATTTGCTTCTTCAAACGAAGTCAGACCGACGTCTCTATCATTTTCATCTACGTCTACAGCCGACTCCTCTCAAATATCATCCGTCTTCACAGGAACACGCAAAAAGTCATCTTCTGTCTCCACGTACGACAGTATTGACCCTGACGGTGCTCTGTTTACAAAACCCAAGGGAGTTCCTGATCCTCCGAAAACCCCTGTACCGTTCAAGAGCTTCGCCTTGGACTTGGGGATGGAGGATGAAGAACCGGCCATGTCCCCATACCGGATTCAGATACGCAGTAATCTGAATCTGTTCAACGAGCGGTCGCTGGCTATGCATCTCTACCGTTCTTACCAGATAGTGTTGGCGTGTAAGGAGGAGATGTGGGAGGAACTCAAGGATCGAATACGGAACAGAAAAGCGGAGCTCAAGCCGTTTGGGTGGGATGACGATGAAGAACTAGAAGAGTTGCAGAGCCGAAAAAAGTTCGAGCTGCTCGTTGACCGTTACCGGACGTAAGCCTCTGTATATAATCCAACATTGGCTTACCGACACATCTTTTTTCCAGAGACATGCAAACCCGAACCGCGTTGTGGTGTTCGCTAGTGGGCATCGGGTGGCAGTTTCCTCCGCGGGAACCGCTGTCGAAAGCCGAGCTGATCGAGGAGGAGCGGATTCGGGCAGCCATGTTGGAGGCACGGACATCCGCTGAGTCTGATGATGGATCGCGGACTGCGTGTCGCTCTCTGCGAGTGCTTGTAGGATACAAGGCATGACTGTACTATTACTTACCTGAAGTTGTACTGAGGACATTTGGAATATTGGGATCAACGCGAAGTTGTTACCTATTTGGTTTTTGCACTTTTCTGAAGTTTTTCCTTTGCAAAATGGCAGCGTCGGTGCTCCAGGCGCACGAGGTGCCGCTGCCTCAGAGTCCTGCTCACCCCAAATCGCACAAGTCCGCGCCGTCTCGCAAGGGAAAGGGAAAGGCCAAGGAGCATCCCGCACCCGCTCCGAAACGGCGTGTGCCGCTCTCTGCAGTGTTCGAGCCGTGTCCAAGCTCCTCCTGGGACTGGGCGTCGCTCACAGACTCTCTCGTCAGTAGCGCCCCTCCAATATTTACCAAGGACGGAAGGCAAGTTATATGACCCCTCGTCTGCTCGTGATCGGGCCATTGAACATATCCTTCAGCCATTTCTTCTCCCTGGTCGGAAGTTCCGTACGAATATATGCCGTGGCGACGGGCAAAGTCATTTCCACGCTCTCCGTGCCGCGTCCCGTAGGTTCTGACGCGTCGGACACTGTGACATGCGCTGTGCTAAACCCACACAACGCATTTCAACTCATTACGGGGTCCTCGGCGGGTTCCTTGGCTGTGTGGGACTTTCTAGAGGCCACGCTTCTGCAAATAATCGACATCTCACAACCCATACACCACATATGTGCCCACGAACACTTTAAAGATTCCGTCTTTGTATCCGTTTCGAGATCGGGAAAAAAAGGCGTTGCTGGTGCGTTTTACCCACTTATTCTGTTTTAAATAGGTCTCATTCCCTACTAGATGAGAGCGGCGCTGTTCTGCAGGTATCCCTCAAACCAGCAGAGGCTGCATCACAATCCACAGTCCAAAAATCTTCACAAATCACCGCAGTGGGAAAGCTGCGGCAACCTGTCGGCCTCACCTTTTCCCCCAGCGGTGCATGGCTAGTGGGAGTTTCCGGGCACAAAGCCTACGTCGCGTCGTCGTCCGCTTTGAGCTGCGGTTTCACAAAGTATGTATCTCCGGAGCGCCTTACCTGCGTTGCATTCCACCCCACGGAGGATTATTTCGCCACAGGCGACGAAAAGGGCTGCATACGGCTATGGTATTGTCTCAATAATGAACAAACGCCCGCCGCCAGACCTACGGGAGTTGAAAAGAGAACGCAGACAACAGTAATGCACTGGCACGCACACGCTGTTTCTTCGCTCGCATTTACACCCAACGGTGCATATCTTCTCAGCGGCGGAGAGGAGTCCGTTTTAGTCATCTGGCAACTGCATTCGGGGAAGAGGGAGTTTGTGCCGCGGATCGGCTCTCCGATCAAAACCATCAACGTGTTCACAGGGTCGGGGGGCGAGGAAGAGTATCTGCTTGGTCTCGCCGATGCCACTTACACGTTCGTGGGGGCCACGTCTCTCAAAATATCGCGCAGTTATTCTCGGTTGAAACTAGGTGCGTTCTATAAGACTCCACTATTCTTTCCTGACCAGCGTTTCCAGACCCGGCGGTCGTGTCTAGTGCTCCATCGACCTCTAGAAAGTCACCGACACCGCTTTCTGTCCACACCATTACCTCCACCCTCATTTTACCCTCGTCACATCCGTCTTCCCTCCAAATTTACTCCCCGATATCATCTACTCTCGTCTCTGAATTAGAGGTTTCTCCGTCCAATAGAGTCTCGCGACGGGACGACAAGCCTATAGAGCCATGTCGTGTCGAACGAGCGATCCTCTCGCCTTCCGGAGACTGGCTCGCTACCATAGACGCGCGGGAGGGAGACGAAGATCTTCATGGCGAATCGTATTTGAAAATCTGGTGGTGGGACCGCAAAGCTGGGTTCTGGATACTCAACACACGGGTAGATCGCCCGCATGGACTCGAAAAAGTCACCGATCTCGCCTTCAGGCCTGTATCAGATGGGCATCCAATATTTCTCGTAACGGCTGGAGGTGACGGAAACGTCAGGACTTGGCGACTGCACACAACCAAAAATAAATCTGGTTCCGCGGAAGAATTTTGGGTCGCTCGGTCCACGTTTCAATTCCAAAATGAATCACCGTCCCATGTTTCGTGGTCCCCAGATGGCTCGCTTCTTGCTGTCACACTCTTGCACCGCACTGTTCTCTTGAACCCTCTATCCAACCTGTTGCGTCACACATTGGCATCACCGGAGTGCGGGGAAGTCAAGGCTTCGTATTTCATAGGAAAGGCCGGTCGTTACTTAGCTGTCGTCGGAGCGGTGGAGCTTGTCCTATGGGACCTTGTTGACCAGCGTGGTGAGTGCAAGGTTGCCCTCGCGCCTACAATCTCACCTTTTCCTGTTCAGTGCGGTGGCATCACAAAAGTTCTATCCCTATCCGCGCCCTCGTCTCCCACCCACGTGAGGACAACTTCGCCGTTGTGTTCTCGGTCGAAGAACTTCCCAGCAGGGAACGTCCCAAATCTCGTGTATCGCACTTTCAGGTCAATTCAGCCAAGCCGACCAAATCACTTTCTGTGCCATCATATTTTCGGAACGTTGCCTGGTATCCGCTAGTATCCTCAGCGTTCAGTCTCGTCGCCATTACCCAGGATTGGAAACTGGTTGTTCTCGGCGAGAATATCAGCGTCGCGAAGGACGAGGGCGCCATATCAAGGGAAATAACGGCAGATTCTGCTCCTCAGCGACGAACTCTGTTCCAGGATATCTTTGGCAAGTCAGCTTTCGGCGAGCAAGCCAGTGGTCCGCGATCCGACGTGCCCCTATCCACGGCTCGGCCATGGACAGGACGGGTGGGCGCTGTGGTCTTTGATAGCGCTGCATATCTTACGCCGCCCTTGGAGGACCTGTTCGACTCGCTGATGGTTGGTTTCCTGAAACCGCGAATTCCCGAGGAGTCTGCTCTCCCTCTCGACACTCTTGAAGTTCAAGATGTCGAAATGATCGACGACTCTGTGCCCGCTGTCGTTGTCGGAGGTGCTACACGACGAGTGGATGAAGAGGAGATGGGGGCCATGGTTGATCTATTCAGAGCACACACTTTGAAAGGTTCGTACGGGCTACACTACTCTTCCGTCTTTCCCTTTGTTGACATATCGCACACAGCCAAGGCCACCCCGCCCGTCCTTGCTCACACGAATGGTGTAGTGAATGGCAATGCTCATGGTACAGCCTCACGCCCTTATTCCACACCAGCAAAACAAAACCAAGTTCCGGCCTCAAAGAAAGTACTGGCCGACGCTGTTGATGCTCCGCACACGTCGTCACCGTCTACGCCCATGGTGAACGGCAAGAAACGGAAAAAGTCCATGGGTTGATTGGAATTTCTTTCGAACGAGTTCATGCTATCTGTATGCTATCTGTACATGCATATGTATGCATTAATTCATTCGGCAATAAATCATTTCGCGCACTGCGGTCAAGGGCATCAATTTAAAGGGCGTGAAGCGCGCTCATGATCAGCTTGTTTGAAGACGTATGCAAATGAAAACCCAGTATTTATTCCGTGATAATTAAAACTATCTAAGTGCTATAGCTACATTGGTTAGTCGAGGATCAGTACAATGCGGTCCGATACTGTGCGGCTATTCTTGCGGCATGGCGGCTTCGCCATATTTGGTCAGTGATCCAAGATAACTTTTATCTGATCGCAAGTGTTCGAGGCCGGTCTGAGTGTCTCGAACGCCAGGGCTACACCTCCTGGAGCCGCTGCTCTTCTGGCGTTGTCGCCCCTCGGGGCAATTTGGCCAGCACGCAGAGGCTGGTCAAAGTTTTGATCTGCTCAGAATCCATGCGCTCGCCCAACTCCTCCGAAATGTAGATTTTACGCAACGGGGTACCGAATCGGTGCCGATCTTTGACCCATTGCACGAGAATGCCTGGCTCGATGGACTGACAGTCCACGACGGTTAGATTCGGGGCAACAGGACTGTTACCCCCCGCGCGAGTACGGAAGAACGTTCCGAACAGCTGATTGGCAACGTTTGCTATTCTGGGGGAAGAGTCAGCGTGTATCTCGCGCCAAAGACGTTGAGAATTACCGCAAGTATGTCAACTGGGGCATAGAATCTAGCCACCTACATAAATGAGTGAGTGCCACGCTCAGCAAAGCCTGATGGGTACACTGACCTCGTCATCGTGAGCAGTCCTGTCATGCTAGATTCGAATTGGATGGAGTACGTCGTCAACAGTCTCACTTTCGGGAAAGCGGACGTCAGCTTGATGAACAGTTGCAGGTAGTCTTCTCCACACAGATTCATCAGGGTGAGGTCGTTGACATTGGGGGCGATAAAAAGAGAAAATAAAAACAAGGAATATTGGCGAGTAAAGTCGGCGATAACGAGGGTACGGAGATAGGGAAGTTCGATGGGGTCCAGTTTGTGGCATAGGTCATCCTCTTCATATTTGGGACCCGCCCCGTCCATTGAGAGCTTTTGAAGGCGGGGGCAGGCCATGAGAACTTCGCGGAAACGAGCGGCGTCAGGTGAGTGCGATGTAGGAAGGCGTCTGATATCGAACGTAGTTAGATTTGCGAGAATGGATCCAGTCCAGTCGATCGGGACGCCGTTCAGCGATAAATACGAGAGAGATGGGGCTTTAGCACCACCGAGAAAAGGTTGAGAAACAATCGTCGGCCAAGTCAGAGTTCTCCTGTCCTCGTTCTTGAGACCCCCGCGGTGGAGCTCGAACCGCTGCAATGATGGCATCGGGACGCCAGAAGCACCGTATTCACCAAGGAGATCCAGGACCACGAGCGCACTCTTCCAGTCATCCACGACAATGATGAGCATGCGGATGTTAGAGAGCTTCGTGAACAGCCGAAGAAGCATCTGCCTCATGTCTGCCGCGGTCATGGAAGGCTCATCGGTGAGGTCGACGACCCCGCTGTCCGATTCGTCATCGGAGGGGTCTTCGCCGGCAGGGTCACCATCGATCCGAATATCGAGCGGAGCCTGGCGCGCACGATCGAACCATGCCCAGGCGCGCTCGATGCGGGAGCCGCTGCCGCGGAACCAGACTGCGTTCCATAGCGTAGAGTCGGCGATGGCGATCTCGCGCCAGCGCCGGCACGTCCACGTTACGCGCAATCGGGCGTCGACAGGGCGCTTCATCGAGTCCCACACAACGAAACGCAGTATGTTGCTGATGATTTCGGTTGGCAGGTCGTTGATACGGAAGGTGCGAAAGTATCGGAGCAGGTAGCTTTGCCGCGCAAAGAGTAGCTGGGCTTGGACCTCGGCGGGGAGTTCTCGGGGGTGTATGTCCTTTTTGACCTCCTCAATCTGCCGCGCGATGATGAGATACCGCAGTCCTTCAAATCTGACGGCCTGGACCTCTTCCGGGGTGAACTCATGCGGGACCCATTCACTGACGACTGAACCAAAGTACTTTGCAAGCTTTTCGGGTGAGGGGAGCTCGCGCTCGACGTCGGAGATGGAAGTGACGTCGGGTGACCGGAGGGTGTTGACTCGCGCGATGAATTCCTGGTCGGCGGGAGTGAGGAGGGATACCAGTTGATTGGCAGTATTGTTGGTCATCTAGACGAGTCGGGGTGAATATAAAACGAGGGTGTAGAGAGCGCGAAAAGAACCTGGTGGTGTCGGAATTGGGGGATATTATATAGGTGTTAGGGAGCCGTGGAAATACAAAGGAGCTGTCGGAGTAGAGGGACGTTGTTTCGCAAAAGGGAACACGGGCGGGCACAAAGCCGTGTTTGTGGGTGCTTGTTGTATGCACCTTGCAAAGATTCCCTTCCACAGCCTTCATTTCGACTATCCACGACCTGAGAGTACCACAGACACGCACCGAAAAATACCCAGAATCCGATTCCCCAGCTTGTTCGACGGCAGGGACGCTAGGACAGAAATTCGCGACAGGCTTCAGCAAGAGACGTAATCATTTCGTACTGGCCACCATTTAAAGCCAGGTCAAATGCCGGCTCCTTTGAATCCTATATAGCGACTAGAAGGTTTCCGGAAGGTCTCCCGAGCTCAGAACCAAGGTAGCAGCGCTGATCGGTGCGTTCGGCGCGGACTAGATTTTTTCCTGGACAAAGGAGGAGGTCACTCTGGATACGGCGCCGGGAATCGCAGGGTCACCGCTTGATGTGTCTGGGCAGCAGAGGCCGAGGGAAACAAAGCAACGCTGTCGACGCTAGGTGGCTTTATTTGGCGAATTTGTAGCGATCGATCACTGCAAAGAAATTCGCTTCATTGTCCAAAAAACATATCTATCACAATAGGCCTGTCCAAGGAAGATTATCTATGCCGAACCAAGGCGCGCAAAGCGGAGTGCGCAAATCCATTGCGATTTCTGCAAGATATACGAAAAGATCCCCCATTCGGACACGGTACTTTTCTTCTAAAAACTTCCAACAAAGATACTCGCAGAGAAACCCGGATCTCAAGTTTCACCACACGCTCCCTTTCACAGTACTCGGAGGTTCCCGTACTGTCCATGAGGCTAGCAAATCCCATTCGGGCGTACTACCTTCCACTCTTCACACCATCACACTCCTTTGTCCCAATCAATACTTACCGATATCTTATTTGAGATACAGCACTACTTACAGACATAGCATACTATGTACATTTCCCGAGTACAGTGTAAAAAGCCATCTTCCTTCAGGGCCATGCCGCATCATCTCCATGCAATCCAGACCCCGACGCCACGGGCTTCGGGGACATGAAAAGCAATTCCTCCACGAGCGTCGAGACAATGTTATTCTCCGCCTCCTCAGAGACGGGCCGCGTGCCCTCGGGGAGCTGCTCCCTAATCTTAGTGGCAAGATTCGGATGCGCCTTGTCCGTGATTCCCATCTGCAGCGGTGTATTCCGCATCAGCGTATGCATAAGGAGAAGGAAAAGGCACGCACAGCAGCGAGACGCTTGGTGATGCGGTTGACAGCAACGGCGGAACCGTCTGCGGAGGCATGGCGAGCAGAAGCGTGTGCGTGTGCGGTGGAGCCCTCGGGTGGTGAGAGCGGCGGGGAGGATACCCATGATACGTGTTGTGCCGGTGGGGGACGGAGTACATCTCGAGCTGCGGGTACCCAACTTTGGCGTTACCCGCACTGACGAGGTGCGCGACGGGCTTCGGCGCAGGCGCCTCCGCGGGCTTGTCCCTGTCGTCTGCTGCAGCAGAAGGCGCGGCGGTGCTGGACGGCTGTGTTAGCAGACGAAAGAAGAGAGCAGACATTAAAACGCACGCTTCGGTCGCCGCGCGCGCTTCTCTTGCCTTCCGGCGCTGCTCGCGCTCCGCCCGGTACCGCTCTTTCTCAGCCTTGTAAAGCAGCTTCGCGGCCTCGACCTGGGCCCTGAGTTCCTGAGGGGTGGGCTTAGGGTACTCAGCCGGAGGAGAGCCGGGAGGAGGCGGCGGTCCAGGAGGGGGAGGCGAGCCAGGAGGGGGAGGCGCACCATGAGGAGGCGGGCCGGGAGGAGGCGGCGGGCCAAAAGGAGGCCATGACCCCGGAAAAGGCGGGTGATCAAAGGCAGCAAACGGACCCATACCGCGGAAACCCGGCGGCGGTGGCGGAGGAGGAGGAGGGAAAACTCCATGCACCGAGGCATGGTGGTGGAACCCTCGCTGCCACCCCCAACCGCCGCGACGGCCGCCGCGACCACGGCGGTGCTCCGGGCCCATGTGGAACGGCGAGGGTGTAGACTGATCCGCTGGAGGGGTGCTGGTGCGCAAGGGTTCTTCGGTGGACTCCACCGCGGTGGATGCGCTTGTGGTGCCCAGAACCTGAGAGAAAGTCTGCAACATACCGGTGAGAGCTTCAGCGACCCTGCGGCCCGCGTCTTCCTCTGCGCGGTGACGCAGGTCGTCCGCAGCTTCACCGGTGGCTTGCATGAACTCCCGGCGGCATGGGACACTGCGGCGCGATGCGCATGCCAATAGGTGCCATTCGTGGCGTTCTGGACGACATTGCGGAGTCCCTCGGAGAGCTCGGGGTGGCCGGACAGTACATTAGTCAAAGTGGTGAGAAGCGCGGCGACATCGTTAGTGAGAGAAGGCTGAGGGACGGTGGTGGGCTCGATGGTGGGGAGGGGAGGATCCTCGGCCTCGGGATCAGCGCCGGGCTGCGCGGTGGTCTCTGCAGGGGGCACAGCCTCAAGCACTACGGTGCTGCGGGGCGAGTCGGGGAGGTCAGCCTCGTCGTCCACCAATTTCTCGGAGACGACAGAGGGAGCGGGGGAGGGATCGAAAGCCTTGCCCTTGCCCTTGTCGACCGCGGGTGTAAGATTTCCGGTAGAAGCGTTGCTAACCTGGTCGTCACGGGTGGAGGCGTCAGACTGCACGACTTGGATGAACGCATGAGGGCTGTCCGTGTCGGTGGGCACGGGAAGAAATACGCCGCTGAGAGGCGGGAGGGTGGTCCATTCGTCGTCGATGTCGAAGAGAGGGCCTTCGGGTTCGATATTGACGCCAAAGGTGTTGCGGAAGGCAGAACGCGGAGTCTCCGGGAGAGCCTTTTGGAACGAGAGGACAAGTCGCGTACGAAGAACTTGATGTCCTGGCCTTCCGGGACAGTCTGGTAGTAGTCGTCGAGTTCTTCCTCGGAGCTCAGAGTGACCTCATCGCCTTCCGCGTCGATGTATGCGACGGCGACCTGCTCGATGGGAGCGAAAAGAGAGAGAATGCGGGCGGAGAGAGTCGCCCACGAGGGCTGGTAGTCGAAAGATACACGGCGGGTAAGGCCAGAGTCTGGTTTTGTGAGCTTGAATCTGGTGGACATGGTAGGGACAGTGTAACAGTATGCGGGATGAGGAGTGATTGAATGAGGGTCACCGGTGAGAAGGTTGATAGCCCACCAGCGGCAGAAAGCCAGGAGGGAAAGAAGAATTGATGCTGGTTACTTGGGCTCGGTAGTTTGAGTGCTTGTGCTCAATACTAAGAGCTTTATCTCGTCCGCATACCCGTTATTACCCAATCGGGTAATTGTCAATTGTCAATTGTCAGAATGACTGTCAGAACTGACTGTCAGCCTGACAATTAATTATTTTCCCCAAAGTGTAATTGTCAGCGGACCCTAGCTCAGTGTCTGGTGGCCAACTGAGTGATTCCATTGATACTTTGAGCCATGTAGTGCGCAAGTAGATGGCGGCGCGTACAGACGCGAGCATGTGACTGATTACAAATTACATGATTTGTAATAAGGGCGGCCAGCGGTCATGCCCCTCGCGATCGACTATAGACTAGTGGACTTCCGGCATTACATTTCCTCGCTCAGTACTTAATGTCCCTACAATCGATCCCGGTCATTTGATTTCGTCGCCTGAATCTCTCCGTAAGTCCAGAGATCACATTACCGCACCTCTAGCAATCAGTTCTTTCATCAAAATCGAGGAGAAGGGATGGGAGACCGAAGTGCCCGGCACTGTGCCCACGCGGCAGGTGTGCTATTTCGGCCCTCGGGAATCCCTTGCGAGTTCACATTTGTCTTCACGTTCATCACCAAATTTGTCGAAGGGGTACAGTGACTTGCGGCACGCGGTAAAGAAGGGCACTGCTCCGGACCCGGGTTTTATGAGTTGACGGGAGTTCTTCGCCTCTCTGGGAATCTGTTCGCGATTTTCGCCGAGCGCAGTGGAGCACTTCCGTCACCGACGGGATACGATTTGCATTCAGTGGAGTTTCCATCGTTTGTGTTTATGGCATTGTTGATAATTTTGAACCGTTCTTTTTCGATACAAGGATTGTCTGCCGCCTGCGTTGAGCTTGTACTGGCGCCTAATCGCGCGTAAGCAGTTGCAACGGGTTTTGGCTGTCCTCATTTCCTCAGTTGGAGCAACTGTACGTCGACTAGCGCTCAGCAAATTTCAATAAAACAGACGTAAGTGTGATCGATTTCCCGAGGCGCTCTGACTGGAAGGAGGTATGATGGTGCAACGAAAGTTGAAACCTGTTACCAGACACCATCGAACTCCGTTTGCGAAAGCCAATCCGTATAAATAGCGTGCGGGAAGTGAAGGGCTTTCCTAGCCCGAGAGCCCAGTCAAAAACTATCTCTACTCACAATGCGTTTTACGATCTCTTTTCTCACCGCGGCTATCATCCTGGCAGTCCAGAGCAGCAGTGCTCAAGACCTCGTTGCTTTCAGCGGCGCCAACTGCACTGGCGACGAAGGCTCGCCTGGATTTTGCGATGGTCATTGTATCAATTTGGAGGGCAGGCAGTCGTTCGAGGTCGGTACTCCCCAGTGTCGCGTTATGTTCATTCTCGTGATATCGATGTACGTGGGGCAGTTCATCAACGGCTTCGCCGGCGTCAAACTTTTCACAGCAAACAACTGCACTGGAGAAAAGTTCGAGTTTGACACCGAGGAGGACGACGTCTGCCTCGATTTTGTCAATCTCGTCCCGCAGGGCACCACCATCAACTCCGCATCGTGCTTTAGCAGTGATTGATGGATGTATCGGCAGCCGCCGCTGCGGCCCGTCAACGAGTCGTAGTCACACAAATGGAGGGCGGATTAAATTGTCATAGATGAAATCCACTAGCTCCTCGGATCTTTCAACGCGCTTTCGGCTTGGATTATCCCGGATGCGTGAATGACTCGCGTTGAATTCTTGATGGCTGAGACGAAGGGAGGGAGCGGAATGCCCCATAGTATCCGTAACGCGGGATTGCCGCCTGCGAGTGTGAAGACTCAGGAAATGAGCGTCGTGCGTGGTGTCGTGGTTAATACAGTAACCGTGTACGTACCTCATTGCGCATGCGTTAACAAGGCGAACCCATATCCGTCACAGCATCACAGTCGCCAGAGCTGCCGCAACGGCGATGCTGATGATCGATTCAGCGCCGAGACTGGTTGGCGTAAGCACATGCCGTCTGGAATTCTATATGCCCACCCGCGGATCTTCAACTGCATATTGCGTTTATCCAGCAGTATTCACGCACCGTCGAGCGCGCTCTGCAGTTCGTTTTCTGAAATAGTCTGGACAGGTTCCTCACAAGTGAGGCAAGAGTCAAACTGCGCTGCGATGGTGTCCGTGCTTAAGGTTGCGGATCTGATATGTTCTGGACAAATGGTTGTCGCTGTTAGACCGAGGAAATAATCTTCCCAGATGCGTACCGTCACGGCGGCGAGGGATTGTTGCAATGGAGAGCATGCCGCGGTACATTGAGAATTCGGATCGATAACATTTGTCGGGAGGATGAAACTTTGGTTTAAGCTGCGTTGAAGATTTCCAGATGCGAATGACTAGTGAAGGGACCAAAGCTTATAAGGACGCACTCACATTGCATGAGGGTACTAGGGCGGCTAGTGATCATCACTCTTGTACCTCGGGAAAGACAGGTACGGCAAGCCGCGCGGGAGGAGGCGGGAGGGAGTATGAGAATGGATCGGGGTTGATGTAACCGCCTGGGTGACCACAGACATTGGTGAACAGTCGCTCAACAAGCTGTGTGAGCTATCAGCCTGTGCGGAAGAAGGCAGACGAATCATAGAGTTGTTTCAGTTCTCAGAGCACTGCTTGGAGTGAAGCGGACAGAGCTGTTGACCTGTCAATTCGACTTGTTACTTGTCAGCAGACAAGTCCCGCTTTTGAATCGTCGAATATGCACGGTTCCCTGCGGATTGGGTTAGTCAAAAACAGGGATTGATAAATGCACTAATCAAGATGGATGGATTCGGTCCGTTTAAAGTATCAAGTAGTACTTGGAAGTTGCGTCGAATTCGATGGAGGACTTGACTTTTGAGAACAGGAATCAGGATGGAATGTATGATAGATGAATGGACGGACGGATGAGCCGCACCGCCGACGCGAGATTTCGTTTCTTTACGGTATAGGCATGGCATAGTTTCTCGGTGGAATCAAGGGCGCGAACGAGAGGGACAGGCAGACAGACAAGCCTCGAGGAGGAAGATCAAAGAGGGCATCAAATAAGGTAACGGAGTCCGAGCTGTCTCTGCAGCGTTGCATCGTCCGTCCGTGTCGGAGGATCCATAGCAGCCAGATTAAGTTCTGCGGCTGTGAGAAGACATCCGAAGCACGTTGCCAAAAGGAGAGACGCAGGTGCTGGTGAGTCGGATCCAGGGAGTAGTAGGTCGGCGGCATAGCGCCGGGTTAGTACGGAGTGTACGACGAAGTAAATAGCCAACTGTTGATGGTAGGACGCAAGGAACAGCGCTGAGGGAAACGGGCGGAAGGCCGTCGACTCGGAATGATCCGATCCATGGGTGAACGTTCCTGACTGATCCGAGGACGACCATCTGATTTGGGAATGCATTCCCATTCCATGGCCGCCTTTCCATGCCCTCGCACGCACTCTCAACGCTCGCTGAAGACCAAGAGTATTTCTCTCCGCGTGCACGAACGGGTCCGATTGTTTCTGGCGCGTCCTGCGGAGAGGTCTTTGCCCTCATCCCGAATGCGCTGCCAGTGCCCGAGGGCTTGGCGTTTAATGACGAGTGAGCGCGGGAGAGGGTGAGGCACTTCGATGTGCCTTTTTCTCGATTCTGCTTCCCTTTATACTCCAACATACGGGATGGGAATGTTGCCTCGCTCGTGTCGTGTCCGAGCACACGTATGCGCGACGACGCGCGCTCCCTGTACCCCATTGGGGTCCGGATTGTTGTGAGGAACGAAGGCAAAGGGACGACAAATCTGGATGGCGGGTGGCAGCCTTTAGTCTACGCGAGCACCACGCGTACGCGTCCTCCCCCGCTCTCAAGCCCAAATGGCACCACAGACGCCTCGTCTCATGCAGGTGCCCCTGGGCGACCGCGCCGCTGCTTGCTTATTCTTCTGCCCGTCCCCTTGCCCCCACAACGAATACGTACGCACTAGTGCATACTGTATTGGTGTCGCACCATCCTGGTGGCTCGGCTGTACTTGTCCGCTCCCGCACGAATCCGAAGTCGACCTGGAGAGATGTCAAATTGCCTTTTATCTGCTAATTTGGGGTGAATCCACCCACATTCATCTTCCTCTCCGCCTCGGACGATACCAGCGACGCTCAATATAGCGATTTAGCTATCACAGCAATGCCACCACGAATCAAGATGCGGTCGAGTAACGTATGAGACCAGGAAGGACAAATTCTTCTCGCCGATGTCTCTTGGGTGCCTTCTGGTATGCGGACTGGGTTGCGCGCATGTGCATTTTTCGCGTTACACAGGGCCTGAGTACACTTTACCCTTCCGGCGTCGCTCGGCTGACGTGAAGACCAGAATTCGGTCTCGTTCGGCTCCCGCGTGCAGAGCACACTGCAGCTCTAGCTGTCTCGCTGTCAGCGGCCATGGCTGCTTCACACTGTTCTTCTTCTTTCGTCGCCCACACGAGGACTACGTACGATTGGGGTGCAGACTTGTGCGGGAACCGGCAGCGGGTTTGTTCCTTGCGCCCCTCGCAGTGACTAATTCTAGAACAAATCAATTTACGCAAAACTGCGCTCCAATACTAATGTGTCCTAAGTATGTTCAACTTGTCGCCCACGGAATTAGTCTCGCTCGTGCGTGCGTGTCAGCAATCTCGAGCAAGCGCAGTGAATCAGAAGACTTGGCGCTCGTTCGTTCAGATGTGTCCGAGTGTCGGTCCCGGGTCCAGGTCCCGTCAATGTGTCACGTTCGAGCAAGCTTCGGTGGCGCGATGTGCCGCATATACATATGCCATGAAGGTGATCAAAGCGTGCCGCGTCTCAATGGATGCACGGCCGCATCTTGTGTACCAGCATCCCGCCCTTTAGTAAGAGATCGTTCTTCGCCTCTCAAGGCATCAATTGCGGGCTCTCACCAGCCCCACCTATTCATTCAAAGTGACCCTTCCCCCGCGCATCTCTCCGCCATTCAACTTTTCAAGGCTCCAATCATGTCCGTTTACAAACCGCCAGCTTCGGCCAAAAAACAGTTTTCTATTTCCGTATACTTCATCCAAATATGGAAATGGGTTTGGAAGCGCAGTGCTTGGACTGTGCAAAAGGTTTCTGGCAATGGAGGGCTTTGAAAACGCCAGCATCAGTGGAGTTCACAAGCTGTCATCGGTGATCCGGATGACACAATGTGAGTCACTACTTGATGCTCCCACGGTTTCAACCGTCATTGACATAGGACGCCCCGGAAAAGTTGCTCCCGCTTCACCTTTTGCGGAGTGCGCAACTATTCGGCATCATCCTCAGGTTTGGCGTGTTCGTGGGCGTTATACCAGCTGCATCAGACGCACGGACTTAGATTCGAGCAAGTACTCAACAGCTCGGCATGAATCCGGACCGCTCATTCTCGACGCTGGAATTCAGTACTGTACCCTAAGGGCTAAGACAGGTATTGAGGTTTGTATAAGTATGGCGACCACGGTATGCGGCACATACGGAACAGACAAACGTCGCCTCCAATTCAATGCTGTCCATAAGTATTTCCAAGTCCCGGATCTCGTCAAGATCTCGCTGATCGGGCTAGCATAACGCCCACGACCACGACAAACCTTAGGATGATCATGATGCCGAGTAGTTGCGCATTCCTCAGAAGGTTTAGTGGGAGCAATTTTTCTGGGGCGTCCCATGTCAATAAGTTCAATATATATGTCAGTTGAACCGTGGGAACATCAGGTAGTGCGTCATCCGGATCACTGATGGCCGCTGGGTAGACCTCATCCAGCTTGTTGCCAGCTGCGTCTTGGACGTTTAACGCTCGAACGGTCGTAATTACTGCGCAAAACAACTAGAAAAAAGTGGAACCGGCCTGCCGGTGCGAAGCCAACTCCACAGACCGTCCACTGCCCATTGCCAGTCAATGACCGGAGATTGTGCGCTCAGCGGAGATTGAGCGGTTTACTTAGCCCCAGTATGCATTCTCTAACCTTCTACTCTACGTGATGCTCTTGGCTCCGCGACGTCTTTTCGTCGGCGAACATGCCTGGCCTCAAAAGTGCACGACACAGATCATGCTTACACGGTTACACCCGCAGCCGAGCCTTGTTTCTTCGCTGTTCATATTGTGAACCTCGCGAATACGATATATCTCCTACTCCTCCTCCTTCGAATCTGCATTGACATCCCCTCCTCAGACTGGGAGTCGGCACTTCGCGTTATTGTCGATTTATTCTGCAGAGTCTTGGCGCACTGTTTTGACAGCACTTCTCAAACTATTTACAGCTGGAGCCATGCTGACGATTTTTCTTCGAATTTGGTGCTCACAGGTCACCGCCAATGAGAAATGATTCAGATGGTACAGTAAGCCCTTCAGAAGGCTTAACATTTGCTTGATCCAAGATAGAATTTCGTCATCAATTTTGTTGCGTGTCCTCTGTTTCTCACTCTGCCTCGAGTCATTGGCATGATTGCTGAAGGGGGAGCACATGAATGGGATCCAGGCCAACTGCAGCTGTTGATTCAGTTCCGGATCCTGTCCCCACCTCCCTCGCATGGCTAGCCTGCAACTCGGATGTCTGGCCCGACGATCTTTTCATATACCACTTTCCACGCTACACAAACGGACGGCGAGCATTTATTCCGAGAAAGTCAAGATTGATGGATGGTTTTATACATATTGAACCCTCCGCCGCGGCTTCCAAGTTCAACTTTGAACGGTCAAGCAGCCGCACAATCACCTCATTTCAGCGTGAATTTTGTGCCGGCACTGCGGACTCTTGATGAGTTCCTTCAAAGTTCCTCCTGAAAGACAGTCAGGTGCTACAGCCAACTGTCAGGTAGCGGGAACCCAATTCAGGAGACTATGAACGTGCTGACTTGTAAGTCACTCGTGCTAACGTATAAAAAGCACGCAAAGCAGCAAGGGTTAATCACCAGTCTTGTCCATTGCTTTCAAAACAATGGTTGGATTGACACTGCTTCCTCTTTTGCTGTCCGCTGTGTCTGCTCTTCAGATTCCCGGTACAGCCCTACTGCCTCGGCAAGAGAGTGGAATATGCGACACCTCGAATGCACAAATCATCTTGCCTCCGAACCAAACCATGCTCGTGGCGCCCGCTGAGGGACCGTCTTACATCGGGCTTGCCATTGGTGTTCAAAACTACACCTGCGCGAGCAGCGGAACGTGGACGTGAGTTGAACGTTATCATCATGACTGTTGCCCTGTTAGCATGCACACTCAATTGCACATGCAGGAACGTCGGCGCTGTGGCTGAGCTATTCGACATCTCCTGTCTCTATGGGACGCCCACTTTTTGAGTCTCCCGAAGGCGTTCGGAGTGTGGGACAGCCTTCCTCCCACCGTGACCATCCTGGACATCAATCGACACCCTTGCTCCACTTCACACCCCTTTGTCTTGGACAGGTAAAGAACCAAATTGGGCAATTCCATAGTTGATTCTGATTTCCGTTTGATACAGCATTATTTTGTGCCCTCGCCGTCGGCAGCGGTGTGAGCCCGAATTTGACTTCACCTCCGCATCGCTCGCAGGCATCCGGATGCCTTCGTTATTGCTGCCAAGGCTGGAGACATTCCGTCTCCGACGGCCGCCCGCAATCGATTGGCTCTTACTCGACAACGTCGAAGGCGATCTCGCGAAGCAGGTATTCCGCATTGAACCGTGAACGGTTCGCCTCCCGCTTCTGTGAGATGGATTTCTCTCCTGTACACGTTTTTTCAAAGTCGTACTCATCTAATTATTGCAGTGCGACCCTACACGACTCGCCCATTTCTGTCAAGTATGCCGCTACTTACTGTGGGTATTCATATCGAGTCTACTACGATGAATTGCATTCTTACCCGTGGTTCCGTAGGGTTCTATGGCTCCAACGTCCAGTAGAGATTCCGTAGCTTTGACCGTGACTCTTTCACCTGCTTTTGGAACTGAGTGTACTTACTGTATTGAAGACGAATCGATCTGAATTTCCGCTATCTGGCTGAGGTGATTGAAGAAAATATGTGTCTGGCGCTGGATAAACGAGATCTTCGACGCGAGAAGGAGGGAGTCATGCACGTTATCCGCGTTGCCATCTAGATCTATTGCCAAGCGGAATCTCGATGGGTCCGTGCACGTGGCGCGGAACACGTAAAGCTACGAGAATCACATGCGCGCGCATTGTACCGGTATAACCCGAGCATAGTCACATGCTAACATACTTCATTAATCAGCTTCTCTACGGGATCATCCTGGGCCAGTGGGCCGTAGGTACGGACTCACTTCGGCGGTGATAGTTCGATGTCATCAAACAGCGCACAGACGCGTTGTAGTTTGGAATCGTATCACTATCCATGGCGGGACAGCAAAACAAGTCGGCATTGGGGAGTACGCCGTATCACGAAGTACCGCCGCGGCACGGGCAGCACGCCGGTGCACTGTTTCTCCGGTTGACAGAGAGGACAGAGGACAGGCTGTGCATATCCGTTTCGGATGGGATCTCTCGGTAGAACCTGTGAGTCGAAGCGCTCTGCTGTCTTCCTCCCGCTCCATCTGTCAGATGGGTATGAGATGCTTCCATCTTCAAAAAGAACTCTTACGCGCTACTGTCACCTAATTCGATAAACCTCCAAACGCTCCGACTATGGCACCCACCCAGCTCTCTGGCCCCACGCTAGGCAAGCAGAGTATTTCCCGATAATGTTTATGTCTGAAAAAGAAGGCGTCGCAGGCGCTATAGAACTGGGGGTTCTTTGTTCCTACTTTCTCTTGGAGTGACAGCCACCCAGTCATAACATTTACTATACTCGTTTCCCCGAAGACGACTGGAAACTGAAACTCTTGGTGTGTATGGATACGCCTGGTCGCAAATCGCACTATGCAACGTTATCATGTGTTCCAAGGTCGCTTTCGTCTGGTATGTTTTCCATCATCGATTTCCGCTCAGTGCAATTTACTTCGTTCAGGGTATGCGAGGCCGCACACTCCGCGTGTGTCGCGCACGGCCTATACGTGTACACCATTTTGAATGCTGGGAATGGCTTCCGGCCTCTGGTCCGCTGCCAATCACCTTCGACATTGCTGTTTTGTTCGGCAGCATCGTCACCACGTTCGGTGCGTGCACAGGATTGTCTTGCGCGCATTTATCCTCGAGACGGACGGTCTGCAGTTCAGGGTTTCTTTGCCTACAGAGTCTACGTTCTCGGCAAAAAGCGCATTCTTCCTTCCCGCCATTTTTTGGACTGCTTCTGCCCTCCGCCTCATTGCATGCAGCTCTATATTCGGCACA